>RJWH01010445.1:0-16697 GCA_004363575.1 Solenodon paradoxus
CTTGGATGATCAGTTAATATCTAAGATATACAAAGAATTCATAAAACTGGACAATTATACAAGCAATCCAATAAAAACTGCACTGATGACCTTAATAGACAACTCTTCAAGGAAGACATGCAAATGGGCAGCAGGTTTATGAAAAGATGCTCTATTTCTCTTGTCATTAGGTAAATGAAAATCATAATAATAATGAGATATCTCCTCATGCTGTTAAGAAGGTTATTATCAAAAAAATTATAAAAGTATAAGTGCTGGAGAGGATGTGGAGAAAGAACTCTAATTCACCTTTGGTCGGAATGTACAGTAGTGCAACCATTCTGGAAAGCACTAGGGAGTGTTCTCAAAGACGTGAGAAGACAAATTCCATATGATTCTGTTATTTCCTTACTGGGCATTCACCCTATGGAAAAATTGATAGTTATCTGAAAAGATATATACACCCTAATTTCATTGCTGTGCAATTCACATAGCTACCTTAATGCCCATCTACAGAGGAGTGTATAAAGAAGATGTGGTACACACATACACAATGGAATACTGTTCAGCCATCTAAAGGGATAAAGCCTGCCATTTACAACAACATGGATGGACTTGGAGAAAATTATGCTTAGTGAGATAAACCAGGAGGACAGGCATCACAGATAGAGCTCATATGATGTATAAAGAGAAAACAAATGAATGTCATGAATTAAACAACAATAAAATTGAATAGGAGAGGTAAAGAGAGAACACTACTCCAAAAAACTATGGACTAATGATGAGAGACAAAAAGCAAATCATGGGGCAGCAAAGTATGGTGGAGGGGTGGGGAAAATAGGATGAAGGGGACTAGGTGTAATTAAAGGATAAATAAAAGGGGGAGCAATATTAGTAGACTTACTATGCTATTTGTAAATGTAAAAATACTACATTGCATACATCAAAAAGTCACGATCAAAATGAAATATCCTTCAATAATAATAAATAAATAAATAAGAACAACTCATAATTGACATTATCTCCTAGGAATAGAGTGTGCAGCAAAAATACGTTTCCTGTCCAGACCAGTGTCCAGAGGGAAATCAATTAGTTAGAGGCCAACATTCCAAGAGTGAGGGGAAGTTGCTAATGAGGATACAAAGGACTGAAATACTCCTCTCTGTCCATCATTAGCTCCAAATTCTGGTTACGGACAGGACACCAGTATTACTTCTGGAGCCCTAATCCAGGTTCAGGGTGTCAAGGCTTTCCTCCTTTCTGTTGCTTTGTCTGGGTTCAGAGCTTCTTTCTCCATCATCAACTACCCAGGAGGATTTTGGACACTGATGTTGAGATCTTTCTCTCAGAGAACCCACCCAGGTTAGTGTAAGCCCAGTAAATTCTGCAGGACTTGGTCAAAGGGAATGGAGGTAAGAACAGACCTGATTTTACTGAGAGATAAATTAACCTCATCCAGAGCCTAGATCACTGAAGCTGTTTGCTTGCTAGCCAATGAAACAAATTAATATACCAAAATAAAAATATCAAACTTGGCATTGCAAGTTCAAGCTGACAATTAAGTGGTGGTCATAGCAGCACAGTTAGGAGAGATATTGGGATGTGTAAATCCTTCTAGCAAAAATTGACCTTCAGTACAAAAAGTTTTCAAGTTTTGGGTAGAGAAATATGTATTTTGATAGCTGTGGAGCGAGAAATATTAATGGTGTTCTTTTTAAAATTTAGTAACTTTGAGTATATATTCTGACAAATTATTCACCAATCATAATTGCAGCATTATTTTGCATCAGAAACAGCTATGATATACTCTGCACATATCGCCTCTCTCTTTATATTCAAGTTAAAAGATATTTTATTTACGAAAGGCTAAAGAGAATGTTAACAAAGTTATTTTGTTTTGATTAAATATGTGTGAATTTAGTAAGCCAGTTAATGGCTCTATTGAAAATATTTTTGTGAGTTCTTTACTTCCCTGTAGTGAGATTTTCGTGCTACTTCTGTTTTTTGTATTCATTCAAAAATACACTGAAAAATTTTATGTGATTATATTTGTTCGTGATGTGTGATTTATAAACTGTGTGTACTAAAATGCATTTCATATTATGTACTACTCCCATTGATTGTTTTGAGTTTTAATAACTGAACAGCAAAAGCTCTCAGTTTAATAAAATATACACGTTTTCTGATAGGTGTTGCATATAAATCATACGTTACACATATTTCCAACTTCCATCCACAACTCTGGTACTCCTGGTCCTTTTGTTCTTTTGTGATTGTCAAATGTTGCATCATCTGAGGACATCATTTTGAATTCATTCTTCATTAAGTTAGACATGCAGTTACCTTCTCATCTGTGTACATATTTTGAGTCCATATTCCACGTATTAAAATACAACTTAGGGTATGCCCTGTTGATGTAACAATTTAGTCCACTAGATGAGTTCACATACATCCCATGTTCCTGGTTCAACACCTGGGACCAGGGAGACAAACAAGATGAACAACTAAATAAAATAAAGTGCTTTACCTGGTCACACTTACATGCTGTCTGCCTACTGCCTCATTTCTGCCTATGCCTTTGCTTTTAAAAGTTATTAGAACATAGATACTGCATCCTCCTCACATTTTAAAAGATTTTTTGATTTATTATTTTTTTCCAAGTCTTGCCAGTGATATCTCAAAAAATAACCCATGTCACTGTCATTAAATTATGGCTATGGAATATCTTTTATTTCACTGAGCTTGTTTTGTATTATAGTCATTTTGTCATGTCATTTCAAAATGTCTTAGTCAAATGTTTTTATCTATGTAATACATACAAACATCCTCATACTTAACACAAGATTTTTTCCATTCATTTTTAATGTATTTTTGACATTGCTATGTGCTTTTTTAGATACTAAAATGCAAATCACTATGAACTGCATATCACAACCAGTACCAGACTGCTAGGGCTTTCACATTTTAATTCAATATTTAAAAGTACATATATGAGCATCCATGGTGCCAAATATTTGGGAAGTAATCATTTTCCTCACTAATATTCCTCCCCTGTTTATTCAAATGTACCTTACAGACATCTCTCTAATCACCCAGCAATGTTACAAGTTCATATATTATATGCATATTTTCTATAATTGGCCTCATTTTGAACAATTTTTTAGATTCTTGTTTCTCAATAATGTTTTGGCTGGATATTTTATTTATGAATAATTTTCAAGTTTATATTGATAGATATGTCTGTCATATTACGTCCATTGTTTTTACCTTAAGATGCTGATGATCACCGAAAGATTTCAGGTGTTTTTCGAATATGTTCACCAAAAATCTACTGTTTGCCTTGAGTTTTCACAGCCTATCAGTTTAAATACATTTGCACAGATTGAGGTGCAAATATTTTAAAAATAATACAGAAATCTGAGGAAACGTAATAGTTTTAGATAATTGATAGTTTTAAATAAACATGGAAAAATAAAAATATGTGAAAAAGAGCCATCTCATTTCTTTCCAGAATATTTTTTATCAGCTTTAATAAAGTATTTTCCAACTAGATTGAGAGAAAACTTTGTCAGATATTAAATATCCACATATATCGTGATTTATTTGCTTATTTATACCCCCAAAGTTTTTATAATAGCTGTACTAAGTGAGAAAGTTCTATGTACATTTGTCTTGTATTACCTTATGTCAGGTCCTTGCTGATTCATAATCCATCTTGATATTTTTCAATTCATCTTCAATTTATTTTTGCTTTTGATGCTCCATCAATTGTATACTGGTGTATAGACCACTAGTACATGTATAATCTCATAACTTTATTGAAATAAACTTGAAGAATGTAAGTGAAGTCCTTACATTATAATCTTGAAGTCACAACACACAGAAATAAATGTAGGTATGACATTATGTCCTCTAAAAACACGGGAGATACTTTGTGTGAAAGTTTTGAATTGTCATGGGGTGAGCATAATTTTATAGAACATGATCTGGGATGGACATTGAATGTGAGAATAAAATCAAACTAGGACTGAAGTATGCCCACTGGACTGGTAAAAACAACAAAAATCAGATGTCTTTCTAAAGTCTATAATAACAAAACAGGTGTCATATAAGAAATATGACACAGTCTTTTCTCACCTGATATAGAAGATTAAAAATATATGAAATAGACAGGAAGAAAAATCTACTGCTTCATAAAAGATATCCATTTTTTTCACCTTATTTCCGCTTGTGAATTGCTGGTTATTTCTTTTGTCCATTGTTTTCTTAATTATTCAACTAGCCAGGGGTACACACTGAAAAATAACACTAGTTTTGTCCTGAGACCAATATAATTTTTGATAAACAGCAAGAAAATATAATCAGTAAGAATGTAATTAAAAATAGGGATACTTTAACTTTTAATAGCTCAGGCTTACCTAGGGAGCCCCAGAGCTACTACATCTTTTTTACCCTCATCGTATTTCTTCCCTTCCCATCTTGATTCTTTCCTTGTGCTTTCCTTCTTGTTCCCCCTTTCACTCTCTCTCTCAGTTGAAAACCTTTTAATGTTCCTTTAAAGACAGGCAAAACAATAAAGTAACAATCAATATGGATACCCAAGTCTATGGGACCTTGGTAATTTTCCAAACTGGAATCACTGGTACCAACTGTACATTACTTAAAGGAAAGAATTTGTGAACTGGTGAGTGTGAATTGTGTCACCATCTAGGCTAATAATATTGTTCAGTAATCAGGGATGCAACACTGCCAAGGAAGGCAGGCTCCACAGAATGTGATTGTATGTGTGTGTGAGAGAGAAAGAGAGACAGACAGAGCAAGAAAGAGATAGCAAGAGAGAGATAGCAAGAGTTTCTTTTTCATAGTGCAAGTCTTAGGCAGGGATACCATAGCTCATATATTCCAAGGTCACTTTCATACTGCTAAGACCAGAATTTAATCAACAGCTATTACTGGAGTGATAATTTAAAATTCAGGATACCTTTGTAACATTTAAAAAAATTCTACATGATGCACTTTTATAACAAAATTTCAGCAGTAGAAAGAACTATTTCATTCTTCAATAAATTCTCACATTTCTCTTCATTCTCTCTCTAACTCATTCTCCTCAACAAACTGATTTCCTTTCTTAAAAATCAAAGAAGAATCTTTCTCAGAGCCTTCACACTGACTGTTCCCTCAGCAGGAACACATTTCCCTAGATACACTCTTTACATAGGGCTTTTTGCATGTGGTGTCTTCAAACAACATGATGTAACCAGATCTTGCCTAACATTCATTAAACGTACATAAAATCTTCAACAATCTATATACCACCTTCTAATCTTCTATCACCTGTCAAAGTTCCATGTGACAAATTTTTTTATATTCTTTCAATATTATTAGAAATGGGAGCCATATGTTTCTCAAATGCATGAAAGTATTTAACATGCAAAATTCATAACATCAAAGGAAGAACATGATTAGACAGCTTCCTAATTAGGTATTAAATAGGATTCTATAAATGAACTGAATCGATACAAAAACCTTTCTAATTTACTTATTTCCTGAAAATAAAAATTATAGCAGTTCCACTAAGTAATGCTGTCTGTGTCTAGGACAATTAGTCATCACTTTTTTTCTTTTCTTGGCAGTACCTCCACTATATGGAAGCAGCCAATGATACAGGAATATCAGAATTTCTTCTTATGGGGTTCACAGATGAACCAGAAATGCAACCCTTTGTATTTGGGATTTTCCTCTCCATGTACATAATCACTGTCTTGGGAAACTTGCTCATCATCCTAGCTGTCATCCGTGACTCCCGTCTCCACACACCTATGTACTTCTTCCTCTCCAACCTGTCCTTTGTAGATATCTGTTTCACCTCCACCACCATCCCTAAAATGCTGCATGACATCTGGATACAAAGTAAAATCATCACCTACGGAGGATGCATTACACAGATGTAACTTTTTATTCTCTTTGTAGGAATGGATGACTTTCTTCTGAGCGTGATGGCCTTTGACCGCTTCGTGGCCATCTGTCACCCATTGCACTACACAGTCATCATGAATCCCCGGCTCTGTGTGCTGCTGGTTCTGGGATCCTGGGTCATGAGTGCTCCGAATTCCTCATTACAAAGCTTGATGCTGTTGAGATTGTCCTTCTGCATAGATGTACAAATTCCACACTTCTTCTGTGAACTCAATGAGGTGGTCCATCTTGCCTGTTCTGACACTTTTCTCAATGACTTGGTGATTTATTTTGCAGCTGTTTTTCTAGCTGGTGGTCCCCTGACTGGTATCCTTTACTCATACACAAAGATAGTTTCTTCTGTATATAGAATATCATCTGCTAGGGGAAAGTGTAAAGCTTTTTCCACCTGTGCATCTCACCTCTCAGTAGTCTCCTTATTTTATTGCACAAGCTTAGGAGTGTATCTTAGCTCTTCAGGTTTCCACAGCTCACACTCAACTGCAACAGCCTCAGTGATGTACACAGTGGTCACTCCCATGCTGAATCCCTTCATCTACAGTCTCAGGAACAAAGATGTAAAAGGGGCTCTGAAAAAACTATTTGTGAAGGGTGCCATTAAAGTATCAATTGCCCTAATGCTGAACAAGTGCCAGTGAAAACAGGATGAAAGTCTAAGCCAAATGTTGCAATCTTTGAATCAACTATGAGAACATACCTCTTCTATTTATTTCCTATAATTTATATTTACTTGTTTTCTATGTCTGTGTACAATTTATGCAACTCACATTATTGTTTGTGATAACTGATAGTCAAAAGCTTATTCTTTTATCATTTCCTATTCAATCAATGTTATCCCTTTACTTGGATCTGAAATATTTCAACAATCCCGTTTATGTCAAGGGATTACATGGATCTCCATAGATTAATTCCTTCTGAAATGAAGTCATTGGTTTGGTTTTCTTCATTTTTTTGACTAAAGTGCAGTCACACCACGTACTTCTCCAATATAAAAACTCATACTGGCACCATAGTGTGTATGTAGTTCATCATGTTTGTGCTCATGCATGTATCCTTTAGATCACATTATGCTTACACAACGTTTTAGGTCTATTGTATCTCCATAACTTTTCAAACCCATAAGAATCAAAAAAAAGAAAGCATGAAATAAGTTTAGCTATAATAAAGGATAAAAAATTATAGGGAATTATTTCTTGAAATGTTTATCAAAGCACTACATGATGAGAAAAGTTGAAAACAACCGTTTCTTCCCCACAAGTGGGAGTTTGTTTTTGAAATAGCAAAGTAAAAACATAAAATGAATATCATACTTTTCAAATGATGAATTTGCATCATTTAATCTTTATATTTGAGTAATAGATATATCTTAAATAATCAAATACAAAAGTAGGAATCTTGTGGATATAATGATCAGTCATCAGCAACATATGCATTTGGTGTACAATGTAAACAATATTCTTGTAAAAATTCAGTCATATTCATTCATAGCCAGTAAATGTCAATTTCTTCAAGTCAAAAATAAAATGTATAATTAAGCCCTGCATATAAAAAACGATGGATATGTAATATGAGGTATAGTCACATACTGAATACTATAAAACTATACAAAATATTTTATTTACAATCACGTCCAGTAATACTGAAGATCATGTGAAATAAGACACATTATCTGAGATACACTTTGTAATGTTTTCAACATACAAAATGTGTCACTGTATAGTGGTATGGTCAAAACAGTGGCTGTCTTAGTGATGGGAGATAACACTGGTGACAGAATATCTAGGGATTTGGTTATACAAGGGCATTATTTTGAGAGAAAAAAATCATCTGGTACATGTTTGCTGTATGTAGGGCAAGTTCTTGGGTCAAGAAAGCCTTATCTCATATATTTCAAGGTGACTCTCATAGTATTGAATTCAGAATTCAAATGACAGAAGATACTGGACTGATCTACTTAAACATTCAGGATAAATTTTTAACAATTTTATAGTTTTCTTGATGAGGTATTCTTTTGTAACACAAAATTTCTGCAGCTTAAAGATAAGCATTTAATTATTCAACAAATTCTGACATGTTCTCCTTATTCTGTATCATTCTCAGCAAACAGTTTTCATTTTCTTAAACTAAAACAAGCACCTTTCTTAGTCTTCACACTGACTGTGCCCACTTCAAGAGCATAATCCCAGATTATTCATGACACATGGTCATAGATATTGGAAAATTGCAATAGACCTAATACAATCAATTAATATAAAAAGTAAACAAATGTCTACCAAAAATTAAAAACCCAGGACGTGATGACTTTACTAGTGAATATTACAAAACTTGCAGAGAATTAATACATACTCTTCAAAACACTTCTAAAAGTTAAAGAAAAGTAACACATCTAAGTACTTTCTAGGTGACAAATGCCATGCTGTTACCAGAAGCAGACAAGGACATCACAAAAATATAAAACAACACTGATGAATATAGATGCAAAAAAATTGAACAAAATAGAATTCAGCTAAATTCACTGATACGTTAGAAATATTGCCCATTATGATCATGGAGGATTTACTCAAGGGATACAAAGGTTTAAAATATTGAATCTGCTAATGTCTTATACCACATAAACAAAATCAAGAAAAATCATGTAATTATATCATAGATGCAGAGATACCTTATTATAATATTCAGTATCCATTTATGATAAAAAGACTTCTACATAAAATTGGGATAGAATGAATACAATTCAGCATTAAAATGTTAAATATGAAGAATCAACATTCAATATCATACTCAATGGTGAAAAATTGAAAGTATTTCATTTAAGGCCAAGAAGAAAAACAGGATATCCACACTCATCACAGCATTCTGCATTCTATTATATGTTCTAGCCAGAGCACATATGCAACAAGAAGAAATAAAAGTCTCCATATTGGAATACAAGTAAAGGTAGCAATACAGATAACATAAAATCTACACATAATACCCTAAAGTATCCACACGTACACAAAATAGAATGAATAAATGTGTACAATAAAGTGACAAGCTACAAAATAAGATATAAAATATTTTTTCTTTTTATTTACAATGACATAGAAGATAAGGAAATTTAAACAATATGCCAATTATAATCAAAACAAAGTAAAGTAAATATTTGGAATAAACTTAAATAAGGAGAATAAATAACAGAACAACTAAAATTTGTAAAACATTGTTAAAGAAAACACGCAAGAATATACAGATGGAAATATATTCCATGCTCATGAGTAACAAGAATTGGCATTGATAATATGATAACCTTACCTAAAACACTCAATAACTTGTTTGCAACACATATCAAAAATCTACTGACATTTTTCAAGGAAATACAACAAAAATGAATATGTATAGAAACACAAATGATCCCAAATTGGCAAAGCTATCATGACAAAAATAAGAAAATGTGTGAAGATATTGTATGCTGAGATTGTGGTCTAGATGACATAGTGATAGTGATCAAAATACTTTTCCAATGTCATAATACAAATAGCCAACATTAAAAGATTTTCTACTTCTCTAGTCATTAGGAAAATGCAAATAAAAACATCAATAGGATATCACTTTAAAATTGTGAGAATGGCATCATCCAAAAAAGGAAACAAGTGCTGTAGAGGATATGGAGAAAAGAAAACTTATTCACTGCCAGTGAGAGTGTAAAATGATGCAACCATTTTGGAAAGAAGTATGTAGATTCCTCAAATAATTGAGAATGGATATTCCATGTGATCCAGTTATTCCTCTACTGATTATTTACTCTAAAATCACAACACTTATTTACAGAGGTATCTGCATCCCCATTTCATTGCAGCATTATTTGAAACAGCCCAGAGCTAGCAACTACCTAAATGTCCATCAACAAAGAAGATGTGGCCTATATACACAATAGAATAATACTCGACCATCACAAGAGAGAGATACTGCCATTTGCAGCAACCTGTATGGACTTGGAGATAATTATGCTTAGTGAGATAATCCAGAAGGAGAATGACATTCTATGATACCACTCATATGATGTGTATAGAGATAGAAAGCAAAAAGATGATCAAAATTCAACAATAATAGACTTCAAAAAATAGATAACTAATCCAAACAACAATTGATTTTAGTGGGATACAAAAGGCAAATCAGAGGGTGCAAGAAAAGATGGTGGAATGGGGTACGGGGGAAAAATTATAAAGTGAATAAAAGGGGAAATAGTATATAGATACAGTATTATATACATACATAAATTTTCTATCATGGATACATCAAACCAAGTTAATTTCAAAATACAGCATTCTTTGATGAAAATCAATTTACAAACAAACTGCATTGCCCTGGAAAATGCATATATTTATCAATGGTATAGAATTGAATTCTATATAAAAACTTACATCTATGGTCAGGTAATTTTTGGAAAATGAGAAAAGAGCATATGATGGAGGAAAATTATTTTTCACAATGATATTGGGCAAACTGGACATCCCTATACAAAAGAATGAAATGAGATGACTCTAACACCAGACAGAAAAATTAAAACAAAGTGTATCATAGACATAAATCTTTAACATAAGATATATAGATAGTACCTTCAAAATAAGTTACCTCAATTGTAAAATATTAATGTCCATGACTCGGCAAATAGAAAGACCAGCAACTAAAGAGACATGACTTACTGCAACTGTGAATTTAGAGTAGAACCTGATTTTACACACGAAAATACAACTAAGACTTTGTTGGTCTACCTGAATATTTTTGCATATGGATGAAATTTAGATGATAGAATAGAATTATGAGACTATATGTTAAGCATTGTAATATTTTTGGTTATGCAGGAGATTATACTCACTTGGGTAAGAAGCATTCCGAAATAACCAGGGGAAATGTCACGATGTCTAAAACTTATTTCCAATAATTGATGGGATACAGAAATTAAATAAAGTGGCCATTGCTGATCAAGAAAGAATCATTATATTTAGCAGCACCAAACTCAAATTTATCACAAACTCTATACTGATTCTATAGTGAGTGAAAAGAAACTACACATATCTTTGGAAATTTTTGATAAAGAAAATCTAGAACTACCTACATCTGTTTCTAATATAGGATCACATCCTTGCTATCACACTGCATCCCTTTTGTATAAACATATAGTGGCAGTATTAGAACTGAAGATCCTGGGCTCACTGAAGACATGCTGAAATAGAATTTGATTTTGAATCAGATACCCCTGATTCATTGTAACAAAATAAAGTTGGAGAATTGCTGATAAGAACAAGATTTTCTCACCTTCCAATATTGACATTTGTGTTTGAATAATTATTTGAACTTCATGTTATTCTATATGCTGTGGGTATTTAACAAAGTCCTTCTGAAATTGCCAACTATATCTCCAGTGGTGAAAATTTTTCTCTAGGTGAGTATCACAACCAGATTTACAGTAATAATGAATACACATTTGAAAATGAATTTATATATTCACCAAAATATTAAATCCCTTTCAGTCTCATTCCTATAATGGAGTAATATCTCATTTACTGGAAAAAGTATCTTAAATCTAAATCCAATATCCCCATACTGTGCTAAACTGGGAGTCTAAGTATATCTAAATGTCTCAAATAACTGGCAACTCATTAAAATGAAGGACTAGATGACAGAAATTCATGTAAGATATAAATAAAATTCCTATTTGCTCTCCCAAAAAGCTCCAGGAAGACAAAGAGTACACCTTCCAAAAAGGCAATATAGGGATTTAATGCATTTACCATTAAAATCACTTGGTTTATTTCTGGAAATATAAAAAATATTAAGATGTGTGTGGAGCAATTAAAGATCTTTAATAGGAAAAATATTGAAAAATAGGTTCTAATCTGGAGGAATTATGCTCCCAGACATTGAGCTATACTACAAATATATAGTGATCAAATAATATGGTACTGGAATAATAATAAAGTCACAGACAAGTAGAACAGAACTGTATCATAAGAGACTGACCTATTCAATCAGTCAGTTAATCTATGAAAAAGGAGCCAAAAGCATACAATGGAGAAAGGAAAGTCTTTTCAAGAAATAGTGTTGGGAAAACCATACAGCCACATGACAAATAGTGAAGCTGGACCTCTGTCTAGCACCAGTCTCAAAAATTAACTGTTAATCCACTGTTTCCCTGTTTAATTCTTACTCAATATCATCTTACAGAAATTCCTCCAATCACTTAATATAACAAAGGTTTATCAGTGAATGATGCATACATTTCATGGTGTGGCTGTGCCGTTTCCAAATGGATGCTTTCTCATATTCTCTCTCATTACATAACTAAGATATCAAAGCTTGAAATTATGGGGGCATATATAACACTGGTTTCTCCACCAAAGGAGACCGTGTCTCGAAGATATTAAGAGGAATGTTCAGACACACTTTAGGATACCACACAAGGGAGGCATGGATGAACGCTGGAATGCTCTAAACATCTTACATGAGGGCACAGATCCCACCTCAGATAGTAAAGGTCATGAGCATGAAGACTAAGGACCCTGAGTTATGAATATCTGTATGTGTGATACTTATGTCTGTTTTCAGGTTGTGTCCACAAACCTGAGATGTAGCAGCTCAAAGTTCTGAGCTCAATTAGAGAATGCCCCCTGTCCTTTTTAAAATTCCAACCGATCAATGTGACTATGTTTCTCTAGAGTCTGATTAGGGTGAAAGAAAATGCTCGTTATTTTTAAAACTATTTCTCAATTTGAGAAGAGTAATATGCTTGATTGACATGTTCATTTCCTATTATTAAAGTCCCTATTACAATATATGTCTTTTTATATAATTGATATTTCAAGTTATTTTATATAACTGTTTAACAATTGAATTTGGTTGGCTATTTTATTTATGAATGCTTTCATTTTATTTTAAATGACTGCATCTTATAGTTTAGTAACCTTAATAAATAGGTTCTGATGACCTATAGATTTCAGATTTTCATATTTTTCACATGTTCACCAAGAATTTTCTGTTCACTTTTATCGTGATTTTCCGTTGCCTTTGATTTTTAAATAATATACACACAGAATGAGGTTTAAAGACAATATCATGAAAATCATACAGCAATGTAAATAAATGATAACGTAAGTATAAGCAGTTGAAGAATTAAAAGTAATTGAATATGAAAATATAAAAATGTGAAATAGGAACCATTTATCCTCCCAGATGGCACACCATTTACATCAACCTTTAACAAACCAATCTTGGACACAAAACTGAAATAAAAATTGTCATATATTAAATATCCATATACATATGGAGATGTGATTCCTGGTTAATTCAAAATGTAAAATGTTTACACTGTGTGAGAAATTCTATGTACATTTGTCTTGTATTGTCTTATACCAAGGTCTTTGCTGATTATTAATCTTTGCTGATTTTGTTCATTTTCAAATATTTCGGTTAGCTTTCAGTGCTCCATTGAATCATATGGGTTATGAAATCACTTTAAATAACCTGGTTTCATTTACTCTGCCAAGATTTTCATTCAGAAAAGTCCATTTTCCTAAATTTGATTCTATGTAAATGCACATATAATTGGAAATCTTTGTGAATAACCAAAGGTGAAAAATGCAAGTGAAATCTTTGCATTATAATGTTGAAGCCACAATACACTGAAACAAATGTTCATATGACAAAATTTTCTCTAGAAATAGTGGGAGGAAACTTACTCTATAAAAATTTGGTGTTTTCATGATGAGTGAATTTTATGGAACATGGTTTGAGGACTATATTTAATGTTGAAATATGTCTTGAACCAGGACTGCAGTGTGCCATTGAACTTCTCAAAAAGATAAGAATCAGATCTAACGCTAAAGCCCAAAATAACAAAAAATACATCACTTGAGAAAGATGCAACGGTCTTCTTTCATCTACTAGAGGATCTCATAAAAAACAAAAATGGAACAGAAACAGGAAGCCAAATCTTCTACTTCATATAAAAATGACAATTTTTTGTTACATCTATTTCCTTTCATGAATTGTTTCTTTTGCCCATATTTTTATTGACACTTCAGCCAGTAAGCTGTTTTCACTGAAAAAGTAGCATTACTTATGTCCTGAGAAAAAATTTATTTTGCCTCAATATAATATTTGATGGGTAGCAAGGCAATATGAAAGTTGAATGCCCTTAAAAGCAAATATTCTTTAATTTTTTAAGTGCTCAGAATCTCTAAATGAGTCCCAGACCTACTAGATATATTTTCACCTTATTCCCAACATATTTCTCTTATACTCTCTCTCTCTCTCTCTCTCTGTCTCTCTCTCTCTCTCTCTCTCTCTCTCTCTCTCTCTCTTCTCTCTCTCTCTTTCTCTCTTCACTGGAAAACATTTAATGTGTCCTTGAAGACAGGACAGAAAATAAAACAACCAGTGTGGATCCCCAAGCCTACGGGGCATTGGGAAGCTTACAAAGTGGAAATCTTGGTACCATTTGCACATTCCTTAGAGGAAAGAATTTCTGATCTGACCAGTATAAAATGTATAAACTTCTAGCCAAATCATGGTGTTTGGAAACAAGAAAGTCAGAGATACAATACAGGAATTAAGTCTCTGTAGTGTGTGCATATGTTTGTGTGCACACACTCACATATGTGTTTCTTGTTGATATAACAATTCCTTGGTGCAGGAAAATCATAGCTCTTCTACATACTTCTTATATAGTCTCCTCATTCTCTGACTCACTCTCCTCAACAAACTGGATTATTTTTCTTAAACTAAAGCAAGCACCTTTCTCAGGGATTTTTCACTGACTATTCCTCTGTAGAAATACACTCCTGAGATACACTCATGGTACAGGGTCCCTTAATGTGATGTATCTTCAATCAAGGTGATGTAAACCAGGTCATTCCTACACACGCATAAAAAGTATACCATATCTTCATACATTCAATATAGCTCCATTCATTTTTCCATCACCAGTCAAAATCTGACAGGCCCTATAATTTATTGCTGATATTCTTTCAACATCATTGGAAATAGCAACTTTATATTTTGAAAATGCATGAAAGAATTTCCCCTTAAACATGTGAAATATATAACATCAAAAGGAGATATTAGAAAGTTGGACAGCTAGTTAATTAGGGATTATAAGATTCCATAAATGAACTGAATCCATACATCACATATGCCAATTAAATTATTTCCACGAAATATAAATTATAGCATTTCCACTCTGAAATGATGTCTCCAGAACAATTAGTCATATTTTGTTCTTGGTAGTGAGCTCCACCACATGGAACCAGGCAATGATACAGAGCTCTCAGATATTCTTCTTATGGGATTCACAGAAAAACCAGAAATGCAGACCCTCATATTTGGGATTTTCTTCTTTATGTACATAATCAATGTGTTGGGAAATCTGCTCCTCATCCTGGCCATCGTCTCGGATGCACAACTCCACACACCCATTTACTTGTTCCTCTCCAACTTGTCCTCTGAAGACATCGCTTTCACAACCACCAACCCTAAGATGCTGCAGAAGATCGGGATACAGAGAAAAATAATCACCTATGCAGGATGCATCACACAGATGTATCTTTTCATTGTCTTTGTAGTATTGGATGATTTTCTTGTGAATATGATGGCCTTTGACCACATTGTGGCCATGGTCACACACTACACTACACAATAATCATACACCTTCGACTCTGGACTACTGGTTCTGTGATCATGGGTAATGAGTTCTCTGCATTTCTTATTACAAAGCTTGATGGTGTTGAGGTTGACTTTCTGCACAGACATGAAAATCCCACTCTTTTTTCTGTGAACTCAATGAGGTGGTCCATCTTAACCTGTTCTGACACTTTTCTCAATTACTTAGTGATATATTTTGTTGCTGTTTTTCTAGGTGTGGTACCCTGGCTGGTATCCTTTAGTCAAAGTCTAAGATAGTTTCTTCCGTACATGGAATATCATCTGCTAGGGGGAAGTATAAAGCTTTTTCCACCTGTGCATCTCTCCTCTCAGTAGTATCCTTATTTTATTTCACCAGCTTGGAAGTGAATCATAGTTCTGCTGGTTCCCACAGCTCACACTCAAGTGCAACTGCCTCAGTGATGTACACAGTGGTCACACTCATTTTGAACCACTTCATCTACAGTCTCAAAACAAAGACTTAAAGTGGGTTCTGAAAAGACTTTTTGGGAAGGATGCCATTAAAGTGTCAATTGCCCTAATGCTGAACAAATGCCAGTGAGAACAGGACTAAAGTCTGAGCCAAATGTTGCAATTCTCTGAATCAACTCTGAGAACATAACTCTTCTATATATTTCTTATAATTTATACTTATTTTTTTCTGTGTCTCTGTACACTTTACATAATTCACATCATTAAATTTTGTGATATCTAATATTGAAGAGTTATTCCCTTTGTCATTTACTATTCAATGTCATCCCCTAATTTCAATCTGAAATATTTGGATACTCCATTAATGTCAGAATATTACGTGGATAACCATAGATTAATTCCTTCTCAAATGAAATCATTATTTTGTATTTCTTCATTCTTTTTTGACTAAAGTGTAGCCATGACTTGCATGGCTCCAGTGCAAAAATGAATCATAACACCACGGAAATCTATTTAGTTCATCATGTTCAAGGACATCCATATATCCTTTTGCTGACAATAAACTTGCACAATATTTTAGGTCAATTGTATCTCCATACATTTTTATCCTATAGGATTCAAAAATTAAAAAA
>RJWH01010446.1:0-16695 GCA_004363575.1 Solenodon paradoxus
GCGCCTGCTGTGCTTAGTGAACGTCCCGTGGGGACCGAGGTCGCGAGCCCCTTCCCACCCGCGCGCGGACGGCTAGCGGCGGGCGCGGCGCCCGGCTCCCCTGCGCCCCCTGGTGTCGGAAGGGGCTCGGGCAGGCGGCCGCCGCGGGGGAGATTCACTGACAGCCCCGCTGAGCGGATGCGGGAGGCAGATGGGACCCGCGATGGCCAGCCTCCTGCTGGGCCCTGGAGACCGTGGGGAGCGTCCCTCGAGTTCTGGGAATCCCAAATGAGGGTCGCCTCTCTGCAGAGACCACCGTTACCAGGCTCTTCCCCTGCCTGGGTTTCCCCATTCCTGCGGCTTCTTGGTGTCATCCCCCAAATCAACCACCTGCACATCCCCCCACACTCCCCACCCAGGTCAACTTGTGGGGACACTGAGACCAGGTGCTGGGTCTGTGTTGGGCAACTAGTCATGGGCAGGGGTCAGGGAGTGCTCCCCACACACCCCACTCCAGCACCTGGCCCCCAGGACCCTGGCCCCCCCCTTATATCCCTGCAGAAATTTCCCTTCTGACTGAACCAACTTGAACCAACAATCCTGTTCCGTGCGGAGGGTGCCTGTGATGCAGGAGTGGGGATGAGTCTGGGGGAGGACAGCGGGGAGGGTCCAGGAAGCTGCCCCAGGTCACAGAAGGCTCGGAGACACCTCTCCAACATGCCACGTGTTTATTATCCACGTGTGTGGGACGGGCACCTGGGCTGGTCTCTCCGGAGCATCACGGGCACCACAGCCTGTGTGCACACGCCCCGTGCCGTGACCGCTGCCCCAGGCTCATGTCCGCACGTCCAGCCACAGGAGAGAGACCGCCCAAAGCAGGGAGAGGGGCAGCAGTGGCCGGCAGGGCCCCGGGCCTGCCGTGCTCCCATCCATCACTGCCTCGATCCAGCTGAAGTGCTCGCTGACGTTGGTGTGGATCCTGGGTCGGTTTGGCTGCCCGCAGCCCTGACCTCGGCTCACGATCCCGACCTGAATCCACAGCCCGTTCTTCTCGCAGGTCAGCGGTCCCCCCGAGTCGCCCTGGGGAGCAGCCTGGATGAGCCGCTGGGCGGGGCAGGAGGGCCAGCGGGGTGAACGAGGGACCTGGAGGGGCTGTGGGGCCGGGCAGACAGGGTGGCAAGCATATTCCTCCCTGGCAAGTGAGCAAGCGTCAGTTCCTGCATCTACAAAGTGAGGCCACAGTCTCTACTCCAAGTTCCTCATGAGGATCCACGGAGGAGCCGTGAATGCAGGAGAAAATGGCTTCCTGGCCTGATGACTACGGGCTTCTTGGGATGAGGAAACTCGGGGAGGGTCAGTGGGGCCAGGGGCGGCGGGCAGCCATCCAGCAGGCCTGGGACCGGCCTCACATTGCAGGAGTCTCTGCTGCCGCTCTCAGCGCTGGCACATATGTCGCTCTTGTAGGTGGTCGGCTGGTTTGACAGGTAGCTGCACCTGGACGCATTGACGAGCGACACCTGGGTCTCCCGGAGAGAGTAGGGAGGAGAGAAGCCTGCCCAGGGCGTGGGCAGGAGAGCGAAAGTCAAGGAGCCTGGCCTCCCTTCCGCGGGAGCCGGACACCCCAGGCCGCCCTGGCGGTGATGGGCGCTGTCCCAGAAGCAGGCGGTGGACAGGCCCTGAGAGTTCCCCCGAGACTCGGTTTCCCTGTATGTAGACCAGAGGTGACAGCCCCACCTGAGCCAGAGGGGAGATTCCTTCCAAAACACGCACCAAGGACAGTGACACTGCTGCGCCTGTGACCCATTGCTACGTGGGTCCAGGCAGAGATGAGCCTCCAAGTAGGACAGACACAGGGAGGCCGCCCTGGTGCAGCAGGGCGTGGGCCCAAGGACCCAGGCTCCCGGGACCGGCCGGCGGGAGCAGCCAAGACGAACAAATGAACAAATAAATGCTTCCTCGTCTGTCTCCCTGACTGTTCCCTTCATTCCTGCCTGCGCCGTTCCTTAAAAAAGCAAACTGCAAGAGAAACACAGAGAACCCCTCCGAGACGCCCTCTCAGTAAAGGGTCAGGAACGAGGACCTTCGCCGGGGCCGACAGCCCCGCTCTCTTCAGACAGCGTGGAGGCCGGGACAGCGCAGTGGCAGCGCGAGGGGTGGAAAGCACGACGCCTCATCAGGATTAGCTGTCAGGCAGCAAAGTGCGTCTTCAACAAAGGAGGTGAGATGAAGTCCTTCCCAGAGCACCCCAGGCCGATGGGTCCCGGCCCCTGGCAGGGCCGCCCCACAGAGGTGAAGTGACAGGCCACTGGCCAGGGCGAGTCCTGGTGGACGAGTGGGTCAGTCCCGGGGCAGGGCGGGGCGACAGCCAAGAGGGACAACTAATAAAATCAATAAAATGCTGCTTCCGCCTCTCTGCTGCCTTTTCGCCTTCATTCCTGCCTGTTTCCCTAAAACAAAACAAAAAACAAACAAAAAGGACACTGCCCAGCAACTTTAACCCTTAGGAAAAGACAAAGAACCTGGCAAAAGCAGCCATACAGGTGAGTATAAAACCCAGCGTTGCTATGTTTTTTTTTTCCTTATTTTCCAATACAAATTAAAATAAAAAATGCACAAAACCATCGTTAGAAACCCCTGTTAAAGGAGACACTCATGAAAGATGTAAACTGGGAAGCAGCTCTATGGGAAGCACATTTTTATGGATATTCGCTCAGAATACACTGTCAGTTTGTCACCTGTCACCCCCGGGCCACCACTAAGAAAAGATCTAAAACACACACAGAAATGAGAAGGGCATCGCAAAGTGTACTAACAAATATCAGTGAAGTACAAAAGGAGGAAATAAAATTATGTATGATATAGTACAATTACAGAGATGATAATGTACAGAAAGCATAAAAATGGTAGAAATTGTTCTTTATCAGTAACTAATTTGCATGCAAATGAATTAAATGAACTAAATACAAAAATTGTTTAAAAGCACAGGTGCAGGCAGGAATGAAGGCGAGCAGGCAGGCAGGCAGGCAGAGAGAGGAGGAGGAAGCACTTTATTTTATTTAGTTATTCATCTTGGTTGTTGTCCCTGACCCGGGACACGAACCCAGGCCCTTGGCATGTGTGTGGACCGTATTTTGGCTGGAGCAGTTGACCAAATCACTGCTCCACCAGCTGCACCAATAAAATGCTTCTTGAGAAGACAGAAAGAATGCTGAGCAAGACGGAGACAGAGCCCGTGCAGGGGTGGGAACGGGGAGCCATGGAGATGGGCAGAGCGTGCTTTCGGGGTTGGGCCCTCGGACGGTGTGGAACTGGGGAGTGGCCCCAGGGGGCGCATGCATCTGAGTGATGGAATGTGGAATGGTCTGCATTGGGTGGGGGCGTGCACCCGTGGATGTGTAAAATCCAGTGACACACTTCACTAAAGGGCATGGTTAAGGGTCTGAAACGTTAATCCCAAGTAAAATGAAAGCAGCATCTGGGGTCTCTGACCTCCCCACCCCACCCTGGAGGGCCTGGGCCTGCCCGCCTCTCCTCAGCTCTGCCTGCAGCTCCGTCTAGAGGGAGCCGGGACACAAAGTCCCGCCTGTTGGTGGAAGTGGAGGGAAGAGGCTGAGGGAGGTGTGGGCAGGTCCAAGGGGCCCATCTGGACCGATGGGGCTGCTGCACTGGTGCCAGGACAGGGACAGGGACGAGGGACGTACCCCCGCGCCACACCCAGCCCCAAGCTACTCACGGTCATACCCCCAGCCCGTCACAAAGCAGCTGTCCCGGTTCATGAACTCGGAGGAGGAGGACAGGACACAGATGGGCTGGACATACTTATTGTAGGTGACAGGGGAGGCCAGTCGCAGCAGGGCGATGTCACGGGACGCAGTCTCTCCGTAGAGGGGGTATATGATGATCTCCTGCACTCAGTACCGGTGGAGGTAGGCCCAAATTTTCCAGAAAGGTGACTTTTGAGACAGCTCACCAAACTGGACCTTCCATAAGGAGGGATTCATGTTCCTGAGGGAGGAGAGGACTGTCACCGCCCCGAGGAGACTGCCCGAGGGCCACCCTAGTCCTCCTCACACCCGTGGCCTGTGTGGAAGTGGGGCGGCCAGGGAGGTCCTAGAGGCCCAGCATTGGGGGCAGGCAGGAGGCTGAGCTAAAGAGAAGGAGCAGGTGACAGGCACCAGTGCTGGGGGCTGTCACAGCCCAGGACCCATGCCTGGCACTGACCCCAGCTGGCTCTCCCGCCCCAGGTCACCTGGGCTGGGAGGCAGGACAAGGAAGGTGAAGGTTGGTGGGGTTGTTTTCCAAGAACGGAGAAAAGGGGAGAATAAGAGACCCATGCACGTGGGACTGTCCTGGAGGAATATTCTAGAAGGTACTGAACAGGGTTCCCTGCAGGGTACCCGGGGAACCTCATGGGTGCAGCAGCTTCGCTCGGGCCTGGAACCCAGATCTGTGTGCGTAGGGGCGTGTAGACCGCAGGGCCAGACTCACTCGGGGAAGAATCAGTGCATGGCCGAGAGCACCCAGCGGCGGTTGAGCAGCGTCGCCCCGCAGACGTGGAGCTCGTTCCGGTGCAGGCTGCCCATCCACGGCCAGCGCCCCAGCGCCACGTCCATCCCACCCACGATGCTCGACCTGTTGGCCCTCTGGCCACACGGGACTGGGAGGAATAGACGGACAGGCGGCCGAGCTGCAGGACACAGGCCCGCCCGGCCCCTGGGGCGCAGGAAGGGAAGGGGCTCCCTGGGGAAGGAGGTAACCCGGGCAAGGCCCCCTGCTGCCCGCAGGTGCCCACCCCTCCCACGGGGGCCCTTGAGTTACTTGTGAGAAAGGACACGTTCTCAAAACCTGGGGGAGAGACAGGGGCGAGGCGCCTGCGCTGGCCGGGCACCCTGAGGCCAGGGGGCGTCGGGGGGCGTCAGGGCGCCTTACCTGGAATGGACAGGTCCTTATCCTGCAACCCTGGGGAGGCGACAAGGTGAGCTCCGCCCGCGCCACCCGCCCCGTTCAGCGCAGCCCCCGCGCCGGCTCACCCAGCCCCCTGACGTCCATTTGTGCCATCAGCAGCAGCCAGGCGACAGGTCCGTCCATGGCCACCTCTGGAGGTGCCTGGGGTGCCCCGGAGAGGGAGCCGCGGGATCTCCGGAATGCCGCCTTCTCCCCGCTGAATCTTGGGGTCCAAGTATTGTTGGGCACCTGTGACCTCACAGCTTTGAACTTCCAGTGGGCGGGTCTCCACCACACCCCCCCTTCTTGTCTGCAACACTGAGGCCCTCACTGGACCCTGGGGTCCCCTTTTATACCCCCTCCAAGAAGGACTGAGGCCGGGGCAGGGGGTCCGCGCAAGCCCAGTGACCGGTCCTCACTGCGTGCCCGCCGGGATGCTGCTGGGCTGACCGTGACCTGCAGGGGCCCCTCTCCCAGTTCATCTGTCACCAACGTGAAGGAACAACAGCGTCGGGGCGCAGCGCCACCCATGCTGTCAGCGACTCACTGGGAGGCCGGGGCGGTCAGGAGCCCGGCCCCCTTCTGTCTCTCATGGGCCCCACTGACCAGTACAGCGAACTTCCCTGAGCAAGTGACTGCTGCAAAGCCCCTCCTTCTAAAAAGGCCACGTTCTGAGGTGCCAGGTGGATGATAGGGACACTATCCAGTGCCGCCGTGGAGGCTGAGAAGGAAAGGTCATGTGGAGGACGAGACTGGACCGCAGTCATGGCCAGAGCCTGGCCCCAAGCCAGCTTGTCCTCACCCCGAGGGTCCACCTGTCACCAATGCCATCTGCGTCCCCGCCCCATCCGCTGAAGACCACAGGCCCCGAGTAGGAACCGAAACAAATTTATCTTTTGGCTGAAGATGGGGCAGCGTTCCCGCTCTCACCCTGGCAATGCACCAGGCGAGAGCGCCGGGACCACACTACAGCGGTGGATTCCAGGAGGGACAAATTTGACTCTGGACTTGGCGTTGACCTCAGAGGGACTGGAGGTCGGACCTGTCATCTAACAGGAGCCTGGCAGCACCCTGCGAAAGCCCCCGTGCGCCCGACGCGGGGCCCGGGCTGCAGGCTTTGCAGAGGAAGGGCCTCTGTGTCCAGGTCTCTGACCACGGACGCCTGGAAGACGGGCAGCAGTCCCAGGAGCAGGGGCCAGGCGACTGCTGGTCCTGGTGTGGTCCAGCCCAGAGCTGTCAAGGCGCAGCGGTGGGGCCTTCGTCCATCCCTTGTCTCCTGTCTCCGGACTGCCAGCTTCAGCCAGTTCCGTCGTTCTCCACGAGCGCAATCCCCAGCCGAGACCGGCCACCCCTTCACGCTCTATGGGCTTGCCCATCCCTCACGGCTGTCAGACCGGCCGCTTGTAAGCACGACAGACGGACTTTCACTTTGTGTTAACCATTCTGAGGGAGAGGCCAGGTGACACAGCCGTCCCTCCACGGCACGTCCCCAGCAGTGTCCGCCCCCACCGGCCATGTGCTGGCAGGTCAGGAGCCAGGTGGTCTGCATACCCAGGGAGGGGACAGGTCTTCCCCAGGTCCCGACAGGTAGACGGGGGTCACCCTGCCACTTTGTCAGGCGAAGGGGAGCGCAAACACAGGCCCCTGTCCTGTAGACAGGGAGGGACAACAGTGGCTTCTAGTCACAGGCCCTTCGGGTGAGGAGGAAGAGGAATAAGGTACTGAGGTCCGAGCAGTGGGGCCTCCCCCTGGGCCCTGCTCCCCACGCCCCAGCCTGTCACCTTCCGCCACCACGCACGGCTGCAGCACCCGCCATGCCCTGTGACCTCACTGCCAGTGGCCTCCCTCCTGAGGACACCTCTGAGGCCGGCCTGCGCGCCCTGGGCCTGGGGAGAATGGGGTCCGTGCGAGCAGCAGATAGCAGGACGAGTGAAGGCGCGTCCAGGGCTCACCCTCCCTCAGGGCCAGGTCTTCCTCCTCCCGCTCGAGTCCCGCTGGAGCTCCGAGCGGTCTCCCCGCGGTCACGTCTGCGGGCGCCCTCTCGTGGCCTCCTAGCGCCTCTGTGGAGACAGCTTTCCGCAGGAAGAGCACGACGTACACTCACAGCCAGCTCTGCCATCCGCAGCTTCGCTGAATGTGCCTGCGGCACCCTGGCCCGCCGCCTTCCAGAACCTTCCAACGTCCTAACCTCCTCTGTCCACCGGAGCCTCCGGCAGTACTGGGGGTGGGGGGCTGGGTCCGAGGAAGGAGGGCACTGGACTGTCTCTTCCCAGGAGGCCGGCTGTCTACACCCACATCAGTGTCTACACCTCTGGCCCACGGCACAACCCAGAACTCTGTCCTGATGACAAACTTGCCCCAATCCTGGCTGGGGTCTCCTCTGCCTGATGGACCCTTCTGGGACACTGTTCTGGGGCACCCCACTGGGGCCTGGCCTCCGTCCTGCACACCCAGCTGCGACAGACCTCTCTGTCCCCTGCTCCAGGCCCCTGTCCACCTGCGCACTGCCCTCATCCCCGGGGGCTCGTCCTGGCTACTCCCGTTTGAGAAGCCACCTCTCCTGTCCTCATGGCCCTGAGCTGCCCTCCCCTGTCGGGGTCTGAGGCTGCGGGGACAGAGCCTGGTGCTGCTGACGCCCAGTCCTGCCCAGGCTACCACACTCTCAGGGGCCCCTTGGGGCTCCCGGGACCTGAGCCCAGGGCTCTGAGCGGCAAGTGGGCCTGGTGCCCACATAAGGGCTGCCATCCGGCTTTGTTTCCTTCAGAAGCTGCATGTTTGCTGGATGCGTGACTACAAAACGCGTGAGCGCAGAGGGGTCTGTGCCCGTTCTGGTCCCGCTGTGTCCGTTACAGAGGACCCGTAGTGCTCCGAGAGCGTTTCAGGTCCTGTGGCTCAGCCGGCACCTTCACAAACTGTCCAAACACAGAAGCAGTGCACTGGGGCTGGCGGAGAAGCCCAGCGGACAATCCATGTCCATCCCAGGGTCGCGGGTTCGAGACCCAGCCTGGGGGACGGCCAAGATGAACGACCCAATCAAAGAAACACTTCCTCCTGTGTCTTCTGACCGCTTGCCCGCCTGCCCACCTGCCCACCTGCCCGCCTGCCCGCCTGCCCGCCGTGTCTCCCACTCTCCTGCCTTTGAAGACAAAAGACGGGGCTGCGCCTCCAGGGCAGCAGGACCCCAGGGATGCAGACTGGAAGGGAGTGGCCGAGATCACGACTGGGGAGGAGGAGCCGGCCCCTGTCCCCTAGGGGGCGCCGTCGCGAGGCCCCTGCAGCCGCCGAGGCCGAGGGGGCGCCGGCGACCCGGGAGGCGGCCATGGGCGGACGGCTGGCGGGGCGGCTGCTGCTGCTGCAGCTGCTGGCACGGGGGCAGCTCGGGGGCCCGGGTGAGCCGGGGCGTCGGCGGCGGGCGCGGGCGGCGGGCGGCGCGCACCGCGTCTTCCCCGCAGTGTTTCGGGACGCGGACCTGCTGTTTCCAGGTGAGGCTCGGACGAGCGTCTGGCCCGACGCCGGTGCGAGCGGGCGCCTCACCGGTTCCTCTTCCGCCACAGGTTTCCGCCCGTCGGGGCTGCTCACCTGTAACTCGGCCCGGCGGGCGGCGGGGCGGGCGGGCGCCACGTGGGGAGGGCGCGGCACCTCCACCTCGACGGCGGCGGCCGACCCTGCAGCTCAGCCGGGCGTCTGTCGTCTGTCCCGCAGGGCCTAGTGGCCAGCGGGAGGCCCCGATGCGCATTGTGGGCGGAGTGGACGCGGAGCTGGGGCGCTGGCCCTGGCAGGGCAGCCTGCTGCTGTGGGGGTCGCACATCTGCGGGGCCAGCCTGCTCAACAGCCGCTGGGTGCTGTCGGCCGCGCACTGCTTCGAAAAGTGAGTCTGGGTGCAGCGGTCTGCTCACCCAGGTCCCCAGGGACCCTGTTCGGCACCTTCCAGAGCCGCCTTCCAGAACATTCCCACCGCACGTGTGTCTCTTGTTCTCCCCTTTTTTCTGTTCTGGAAAAACGACCCCACCAGCCTTCACCTTCCTTGTCCTGCCTCCAGCCCAGGTGACCTGGGGCGGGAGGACCAGCGGCGGCGCTCCCTGCCGTGTGTCTGCTGTGCGTGCCTGTGTGTGTTTGTTCCTTTTTTTTTTTTCATTCTTTCTTCTTTCTTTCAGGTAGGAATGATGGTGGGCATGCCTGCTGAAGAAGCACGTTGTTTATTTTTGTTTAGTTGTTCATTTTGGTTGACTCCTGGCCCTGGGACGAGAACCCAGAGCCTTGTTGTTTCTGTGGACGCTGCTCCGCTGGAGGCAGCAGACCTAACCCTGCTCCACCAGGGCACACCTACCTTCTCCTCAGGGCCATGCCCTCTGCGAGTGACGGGCTGGTTGAGTGGGCGGCCTGCTCTGCGTGGGGCAGCCTCCCTGGCCGTCAGGCCTTCCACACCGGCCGTGGGTGTGAGAAGGACTAAGGTGTCCCTGGACAGTCCGTCTCCCCAGGGGCCCTGACAGCCCTCTCCTCCCTGCAGCAACGGAGATCCCTGTGAGTGGTCGGTCCAGTTCGGCGAGCTCTCTGCGGAGCCTTCCATCTGGAACCTGCAGGCCTACAACAACCGCTACCGAGTGGAGGAGATCATTGTGAACCCCTTGTACCCGGGGGCTGCACCCTACGACATTGCCTTGCTGCGGCTGTCCTCGCCTGTCACCTTCACCGACTACATCCAGCCCGTCTGTGTCCTGGCCAACAACTCCGAGTTCCAGAACCGAACGGACTGCTGGGTGACTGGCTGGGGAGCCGTGGAAGAAGAGACGAGTGAGGCTGGGTGTGGCAAGGGGCCGGCCCTCCCCGTCCCCGTCCCCGTCCCCGTCCCCGCGGCAGCGGTGCAGCAGCCCCGTCCGGATGGGCCCTCGTGGGCCTGCCCACACTTGTCTTGGCCGCCTCCCTCCACTCCCACTGAAAGGGCCCTTTGTGTCCCGGCTGCCTCCAGATGGAGCTGCAGGCAGCGCTGAGGGGAGGCGGGCAGGCCCAGGTCCTGCCGGGGTGGAGTGGGAGGTCCCTGTCAGAAAGGCCCCAGGTGTGGACGGACCCCTCAGGTGTGAACTGCCCATCAGGTGAGGGCTGACCCGTACGTTCTGTCCACCACGGACGGCTGCTCCTGGCCTCCCAGCTCCCTGTGCTCCTCTACACTCAGCACCTCCTACGTGGCCTCCTCTCTGGAGCCTCAGCCCATTTCTCTATGTTCCCTGTTTCTAGACACCCTCCTCCACCCTCAGCTCCCACTAACTCTGCAGGGGTCCTGGGCGCACCCCTGCATCTCTTACAGGACTCCCCGAGTGACTGGGCGCAGCATCCCCAGATCGTCCCCAGGACGGGGCCTGGGCTCCCCACGTGGCCTGGCTCTCCCGGTCACGCCCTGTAACATCACCAGGGCGGCAGGAAGCACCCTTCTAGCTGTAGGGTCTCCGGAAAGGGTGGGCGTGGTCTCTACTCCTTCTGAGCTGACCTCTGACGGGGTCACAGCCCACTTTAGAGATGTGGAAACTGAGACCCAGAAGGAGCGGCTGGAGAAACCAGGATTCAGATGGTGGTGTGTCCCGAAGGCCCCGGAGCTGGCAGCTGGCAGGGGAGAGAAGCACCCCTGGGCCTCTTGTCCAGGCTGAACCCTGGAAGCCCCTCAGATTTTTCCTCCCACAGAGGGGCTGATGAAGGCCCCTGGGCTGTGCAGCCTCCCTGGCTCACAGGCCAGAACGGGGTGAGCCCAGGGGCCCAGCCCCAGCCCGCTTCCCTCCCTGGCCGAGGCGGACAAGGGGTCAGGGTGACGTCAGGAGCCCCGGCCCGGTGCAACCTCCAGCTCTGCCAGGGCTGCCTGGCGACACCAGATGTGCCTCGGCATTCCCGTCTGTAAAGTGGGCGCACACAGCGTGGTCTGAGGTTTACCACATTCACAAGGGCTCAGCAGTGTGACCCCACGCAGCAGGCCTGTCTACAAGCCTCTTTCCACATTGTCACCGTCCTCTGCAGGATAAGGTAGCGGTTCAAGCCCAGACTTTGGAACCAGGCAGTCCTGGGCCGCCTCAGGTGCGGGGGCAGTCTGACCCGGACCTTTCCTTACCTGGACGTGGTCATGGCCATGCCCTAGTTGACTGTCTTCCTCTGGGCAGGCCGCTACAGCCCACAGCAACCCGTGTGCCCTCCGAGGCCCTGGAGTCTTTCTCTGATAGCTCAGGCAGGGGCTGTCATCTCCACTGGACAGAGAGAAACCGAGTCCTGGGGCGGGTAGGGGCCCGTCCGTCCGCCAGGCCCCCGGGAAGCCTGGTTCGAGCCGAGGGCCAGCGATGCAAGGCCCAGGCACAGTGGGTGCCCTGGGGCCGCGCCAGCCCCGTGGCCGCTGCTGTCTCCCAAGCAAATGACTCTCTCCCCCCCGCAGCGGTGCCCCCTCCGTACAACCTCCAGGAGGTGGAGGTCGGCCTCATCGACAGCTCCATGTGTAACAGCCTGTACGCGAGGGACGACTTCCGTGTGGACATCTTTGGCGACATGATGTGAGCCGGCGAGGACTCCTGCTTCGTGAGTGTCCTCACCCTGTCAGGCTGCAGGCCACGGGCCCCTGTGTGTCAGCAGCGCCTTTGGCCCTCGGTGCCCTGAGGAATGACGCAGGAAGGAGGGTCCACCCTGGGGAGATGTGACGGGCCCCGCACCCGACACCCCTCACTGGCTGCCCCGCCCGCGTCTCACCCGGCTGCTCCCCAGGGTGACTCGGGCGGACCCCTGACCTGCGAGAAGAATGGGCTGTGGGTCCAGGTGGGCATCGTGAGCTGGGGAGTGGGCTGCGGCAGACCCAACCGGCCCGGCGTCTACACCAACGTCAGCAAGCACTTCGACTGGATCCGGACACTGATCGCCAGGAGTGGCTCCGCGCGGCCGACGCCCCGCCCTCTGCTGCCCCTGGCTCTTCTCGGGGGCCCCCTTGCTCCTGTAGCCGGCTGAGCCCGCAGGGCCCCGGGGGCGCCCTCTCCCGAGTGGGCCTCCCACCCATCCCCCCGTTGCTAATAAACACGTGGCATGTTGGAGAGACATCTCCCGAGCCGTCTGTGACCCGGGCAGCTTCCTGGGCCCTCCCCCCGTCCTCCCCCAGACCCATCCCCACTCCTGCATCACGGGCATCTTCCACGCGGTGCAGGCTTGGGGGCACACAGCGGGCCCCCCCAGGTTGCATCAATCAAAAGGGAAATTTCTGGAGGCATGTTAGGGGGGCCAGGAGCCGGAGTGAGGCATGTGGGGAGCACTCTCTGACCCCTTCCCATGCCTGGTTCCCCAGTACAGACCCAGCACTCAGGTCTCAGTGTCCCCACGGGCTGACCTGGGCGAGGAGGGGTACGGGTTGTTGATTTGGGGGGTGACAGCAAGAAACTGCAGGAGGAGTGGGGAAACTGAGGCAGGGAAGAGCCCAGCAGCATTGGTCTCCTCTGCAGGCAGAGGTGTGGGCCTGCAGAGCCCTGGGAGGACACGTCTGTCTGAGGTGGGACAGCGCTGTGGTCAGCACTGGGGCGGCAGCTCAGGACGGTGGGAGCGTCAAACGTGGCCTTCGTTGGGGTCCCAAAGCCCCCTCCCCAGGCGGGACACCTGGAGCTGTTCGAATGGGTGTGCTGCCACCAGGTCACAGGCTGCCCCCGTGTCAGACAGCCATGTCCCCACATGCCCGCCACTCCTGCCCGCCTGGGCCGAGGGGTGGGGGGCCCGCTCCCAGCAGGAGGTGGCAGACAGGCAACACTAACCAGACAGATGTCCCCCATCTGCACGGTCACCTGACCCTTCAGTCCCCTCGACTCTGCTGTGGGTGCCCCTCACCTCCGGGCTCTGTGGGTGGAGGGGTCCCTGCACCCCAGCCAGCCCAGCTCGGACACCCCTACCCAGGACTCTGTGGGGCCTGGTCAGGTTGGAGCCGCCCTCACTGCCAGGGCCCCCCCGTCCTGCCCGCCTGGGCAGGCAGCCCTTCCCTCCCACCAGAACGTCCGGCTCCTGTCTCCTCCGGGTCACCGCACACACGGTCCCAGCCTGGTTGCTGCCTAAACCTCACTGGCTTGTCGCACCCTTGTGACCCTCCAGGCCACCCAGTGTCACTCCCTGGGCTCTGGAGTCCTTTCCCAGGGGGCCACAGAGGCGCTGTCCTGCTCCAGGCCTGGGCCTGAGGCCGGGGTGCCTACTCCCCATGCTCAGGCGCAGTGCCTGTCCACCCCGCGTGCCTGGGGAGGAGGGCAGCCCCGGGGGCTGGCAGGACCCCACCCCATGCGCCTGGGTCCAAGGCCAGAGGAGAAGGACACGCTCCTTGTGAGGGCGGCCAGCCCAGAGGACAGGGCGGCCTGGCAGTGGACACCGGACACTGCACCGGATTCAGGCGCTGGTTTTGACCAGTGAAGCAGTTAACGTAGGGACCCAGGGTGGTCTGCCTGGTCTTGGCCGGTGCGGACAGGCGGCCAGGCGCCAGGCCAGCGGTGGGGACAGGCGGCCCGCTCCCCAGCTATGTCTGTGGTCCTTGCTCTCTGCAGATGTCCTGGGATCGGCCAGAAATGGGGCCCTCACCTGTCATCCTAGGGTCCACTGGGCTGTTGAGGCGCTTGACAGCGAGGGTCTTTGGGGGGCACTGCGGCTTCTTCATGTCTGTACCAGCCTTTCCCCGTTCCCTCCACGGAAGATGAGCCTGACTCAGACAACCTTGTGGGGGCTGGGACCACAGGCCTGGACCACCCCTGTGGGCCCCGCGCCCCAGTGGGCCCCCATACCCCTGGGGGTCCCATAACCCTACAGGCCCCCCAGGGAAAGGGCGCTGGCCTGTTCTCTGGAAGATTGCTGGGGCACTGCGGGACGTAGGGGGGTGCCGAGGGAGGCCCCCCCCCACGGGGACAAGGGTCAGGGAGGGGCAAACTCAAGCAGAAGTGACGAATGTCCTGTGGACGTGCTCCCATCACCCCAGAGAGGGGCCGGACAACTAACCGAAACTTCTGCCTTGAGGTCTGAGAGCATCTTCTGTTGGAGTCGTGAAAACAGGAGGGAGCTTGGGTTTTCTAAGGTAAAGGCATTTGTTCAGCCCAAGTTTGTTTCTCCTTCTTCAAGGGAAGGAATGTAGTCAGCAGGCAGCAGGAGCGGGAGAAGCGCTTTATTTGTATTTGGCTGTTCACCTGATGCTTTCCGGCTGGACCTGGGACTGGAACCCAAGGGGTGTGGCTTGCATCCTTCAGAGGCGACTGACTCAACCACTGCTCCACCAGGGCGTCCACGTTTGTTCGTTTTGGCTGATCTTGTGGGTGGTTCAGCCAATGTAGGTTCCCCCTTCTTTTCTGTAGCCTCCAAATGTTGTGGAAATTCAGGCAGCCCCCGAGATGAAGTATCCTGGACACATGCTTAGTGAGAAAAGACAGAGAAATTGAAATATTTCCCTTTGCAACACTTTGGTTTTTTTCCAAGTGAGGACTATTTATATATGTCATAGAAAATCATTCAAATCACATTTTGGTATAAGCAAGATTTATTATTCTTTTTTAAAATTAATTTTATTGCAAGAATGTTGCATCATAACGTTCTATAGGTTAAAAATTGAAATATTTCTGACAGATTCTAAACATCAGCACAGCTCAGCGCTTCGTTCTTATTTTAGCATCTAGAGAGTTGGGAGCAGATGCAGAGACCCCAAACTACGTCACCCTGCCTGATGGGAGTAAAAGTAGCTGTCATCTCTTTGATTCACCTTAGTCACGTCCAGATGTCCCCATTCGCCACTGACCACCTGTTGGCATCAAAAAATAAAAGCAGGTGCGCCCTGGTGGAGCAGTGGTTGGGTCAGTCTCCTCTGAAGAGGTGCAGGCCCTATGCCCCCAGGTTAGAGTCCCAGTTCTGTGGGGGAAACAACCAATGTGAAAAATATAATAAAAACAGAACATTCTTCCTCCTTCTTCTTCCCACCTGCCTGCTCACCTTCATTCCTGCCTGGACCTACAGCTGCATCTTTCCTTTCAAAATAAAATAAGATAAAAGCAGGTGGGCCCTGGTGGCTTAGGCACTAAGCTGTGAATGGGGTGCAGATCATGTAAAGTCCGAGAAACTGGGTTCCAGATCTGGGGCTGCGGGTCCACTGAAAATGAATTGACGAGAAACATCTTTCTCCTCTCCCTTCCTTCCTCTCTTAAAAAGTGGCCACAGGAGCATCATGACTGGGAAGTGAACTCTATTTTATGAAAATAAATTTTTTATGAGAACACTCAGAATTCATTTAAGGATTCAAATCTGGAAGTTTAAACCCAGGAGCAGCCTGGGTGACCCAACCCAAACCCCAGATTTTCAGCTACCGTTCTCTAGTTTGTGTAGTAAATGGGTGGGGAAACAAAGAACATTCATCATTCTGTATGAAGAGAGTGCACACAGCTCCTTTCTCACCTGCTTGGAACAAGACAAGTAAGACATTTATGCATGAGAAGTGAAGAAGCCCAAGGTGACTAATTTCTTTTCCTAAACACGTGCCCCAATACAGGTGAGGGCCAGGCTGTGCAGCCGGGTCCGATAATCCAGTGTCCTACTGATCCTGTCCTTTGCCTGGACACCGTGTCGCTCCTGGCCCGCAGTGTCTCTGGCTCAGCAGCAGTTATTTGTGGGTCTAAATACATATATTTAAGAATCAAAGAAAGACGTGACTGAGGTGGAAGCAGAAGCACACTTTCTCAGGCTGCTATAGGAGACTCGGGGCAGACTTCGCCACCTGCCCCGCCCAGGGTGGCCCCAGTCCTAAGGCCTGTCAAGATCCCCATTATCAAGAACTGACGCCACTGGGAAGCCAGGACGGGGTACCAGGACGGGGTGCTGGAAGGAGACGTGGCAAGGACTTCTACGTCTGAGAGACACTATTTTGGCTCCCAAGTCAAACCCAGCAAACTTGCTTAGGGGAATGGCAAAATTGTATTTTCCTCAGACGTGAGGACGTAGGACACCGTGTCCTCCCTCCAACCCTCCCTAGGAAGGGCCTGTGGGAGAAAAAGTAACAGAGTCCAGGACTGGCTCAGACAACGGGAGGGCCACTAGCCAAGGACTGAGGATGCCTCCAGAGCTGGAAAAGGCCCTGCCCGCTGGGGGCTCCAGAAGGACCAGCCCGGGAACCCTTGGCTTTAGCTCAGTGTGCAGACACCGTAGGAAGTCTGCCATGTACTGCAGGACTCCACTCCGTTCCTGGAGGCACCGAGTCGGTGATGCCCTGTCACAGCCATAGAACATATGGGCTGCCTAGGACAAGTCCACCTCCGAGGGGGACGGCGTGGGTCAGTACATGGAAAGATTTCACACTCACAGGTCTTCCCTGTGTGTGTTCCCTGAGCTGTTTGAAAGGCTCCCGCCGCCTTTGTGTCACAGGACCCATGGTGGCAGCCCTTCCAGAGCCTGCTGGGTGGGGTCCGCAGGCCCCTCATGAGCTGACCTGCCGAAGGCATCAGTCATGAGCAGAGCAGAAGAGCGTGGGCAGGAACCCTCATTCGCGGTTCCCAGAACTCGAGGGACGCTCCCCACGGTCTCCAGGGCCCAGCAGGAGGCTGGCCATCGCGGGTCCGGCCCTCAGAGGGTCCCATCTGCCTCCCGCATCCGCTCAGCGGGGCTGTCAGTGAATCTCCCCCGCGGCGGCCGCCTGCCCGAGCCCCTTCCGACACCAGGGGGCGCAGGGGAGCCGGGCGCCGCGCCCGCCGCTAGCCGTCCGCGCGCGGGTGGGAAGGGGCTCGCGACCTCGGTCCCCACGGGACGTTCACTAAGCACAGCAGGCGC
>RJWH01010447.1:0-16647 GCA_004363575.1 Solenodon paradoxus
TCACCTGACAGAAGCATGGCTGCCACAAGTTACCTTGGTTCCCTCCCAGGCTGGAAGACTGGGGTGGGGGAACGGATCTTCCAGAAGGCAGGTGGGTGGGCAATGGACCCCCATCTACTCAGGCTTCAGTGTGTTGGGATATTCAGCTACACTGTTGGGGAACTGCCTCTTTTATTTTTCCAATGAAAGTCTTTGTTTTAACAACAAAAACAAAAGCAACATGATGCATTGACAGATCTCCCCAACTTCAGACTGCTACCTTCTGGGCATCACCCCTTGGATTTAATGTGAATTGACAAGTCCCAGAGGAAGTCTCAGTGTCTTCCCTTTTTTCTGTCTCAGCAACAGCATCACCACCAGGTACCATCTGTCCTGATTCCACCCCTCCGGTTCCAGCCTCCCCTATCCCAACACTGGATCTGGATTTCTGCCCCCTCCACCCTGAAGTCTGGTCCACCATTAGCTGGGAGACACAGGAGCCTCCACACAGCTCTCCTCTATTGCCCTGTCCCCCAGCATTAATCTATTAAAATTGTAATTCAGGTCAGGTCATTCCCTCTCTTAGAACCTTCCAATAGTTCCTCATTGTAATGAGAAAACCTCTCCAGGTATTAGCAGCGCCCTGCTCTTCTCTCCACCATTCTTCCTGGTGACCCTACACTGGCCTCCTTTTAGGTCCTTGAATGCTGGGGTTTGCCCATGTCTGGGATTTTGTTGTTATTGGCTTTTGCTTCTGCCTGCAAGGCCCTTAATGACTGCCCTCTCCCCAGCCACCGCTGCCAAACTCACAGGGCACACTTCCTGCCACACAGTCCTGGGAAAGGCTCTGATTGGCTTAGTTGGTATCACATGCAAACACACTCCAGTCCAATCATCTGTGGACAGAAAGTAGGTTGTGGGGCAGAAACATGGCTGCCAGGAGCCACCCTGTTCGCTCTGAGTTGGAGGGCTGGGGAAGGGGAGCAGATCTTCAGGAATTGGGGTACTTGATGATGGGTGGGTGATGGAACCCCCAACCACCATCTCTACATCTCTGTTATGGCTTCAGTGCATTGGGCCTCTTGACAGCACTTAACCTACTTTGCTAGTAAGTGTTTTGTTTGTTTTAATCAGAAAAAGCCACCAGTTATTGACAAAAGATTAAAAAGACTGTTAACCTAAAATTCTGGAAGTTCTTAAAATACAAAGTAAGTTTATTTTAGATCAAACTCTTATCATTCAGGGCACAAAGATTCAGGTAAAAACCTATAATGTGCCCCCAGGAGGGACAAAATCAGGGTTTGTATTTTTTCTATGGAAGGGAAAATGATTAAAAGAGTAGATTAGTGTTGAGCATAAACTATTCTTGGCTAGACTTAGATGGCTACTGATTCTCTGGAAATGTTCTGTTGTCTCTCTTACAATGTCTTTACCTTGAAGGGCTTCCTCCTGCCATGCTGTCTCCGAGTGTTCACAATGTTTTCTCCCAGTTTTTTCGGCCCTCGGATCTCAGCCATTGCAATGTCTTCAATCACTCCCTTGAGTCTGGCGATTTCCTCATGGAAATCCTCTTCTATTTCTTAGCTCCAAATTTGTTTCTAGCTGCTGAATGTCTGCACATGATGGCCATGGAAGGCTCCTACCCTACCCCCTCACCCTCACAGCTCTTTCTCCTGCCCTTGATCAAAGGTCTAATAATGGCATTGGCATCCCCTCAGTTAAAGACAGACTTGAGTGTGGTGATTCTCAGCATCTGTCATCCCCAGGCTCCCTAACCTCAGACCCATCACCAATCCTACCCATAGTACCTTCATGGTGCCCTTCCCTGTTCCTGCCTCTCTGCTCTCAGTTCTACTTGTGACTCACAGAAACTTCCACTAACTCCCTACAATTTGCCATTCTCTCTGAATAGCTGCTTGAAAGTCCGTGGAGTTATTCTGGCGTCCTGTTTTTCAGTTTCCACACCAGCCCTCTGCTGCCTACAGTCTCCAAGTCTCATGGCACTGGAGACCTCCAGGATTCTGAGAGAACTGACTGGAAGACATCTCTAATTCTCACAGAACACTCCAAGAACTGCCCCTTCCGCTGTCCTCCCAGAACATTAGTGATGATGTCCATTTACTGCTCTTCCCTGTTTAAATGGGTCTATGTGAAATTCCATTCTTTTGTTCAGACACTATCGCCTGAATTCTGCCCACTTGGAAAAATTCTTCCTCTCAGTCCCTGCCTGAGGGTTACCTGCTCTCTGTGACATCTTCCCTGAGAAGCCTGTCTCTTCTAGTAATTTAACAGCAAGAAACATAAGTAGAAATAATTTCCATATGAATAAATGTAAAAAGGTTGGCCCCAGCTCCTCAGCCATTGATACTTCTCCCAGACTGTCCTCTGTGCAAATATAAAGGCTCAAGACTACAGAGCAATTTCTATCCACAGGTATGTTTCCCAGTGTCACTGGGAGTTGGGGAGAGGAGGGAGGTGGAGGGAAGAAGGGTTCACGTACATCTACCTCCATCTGGCAGGCAGATGCCAATTGAGGACAGGGTCACTTTGACTTTCGTGGGCCCTTTCCTCCATTAAAAAAAAATTAAAATTGCATTTTTACAACCATGTTGGTAGAAAAACAAACAACCTAAGTTTTCCATATATATGCATCATTATTCTATTATTCTTCTGGTTTTAATTAAATTTAACATTTTAATTTAACTTACAGTGTTTGCAAGAGCTCCTAGAGGGACCCTGCTTCCTAGTGGACACTGTGCCCCGTGTCCTGACTGAGGGCAAAACCCCAAAGGTGTTGCTTTCGCTTCACTGCTCCTTGAGACCTTGGAGAAGAAATGTAGATTAGATCTTTCTGCTACAATATTAGCAACACTCACTCAGTAGCACACTTATTCTCTCCAGGCAAATGCTGCCAAAGGACACATCATTGAAATAACTGCTGGCCCGCCCTGGTGCTCGAGCGGAGAACGCTTCTGGAGACAGTTCACGTGCATCCCAAGGACCTGGGTTCATGTACCGGGGCCTGGGGGAACAACCAAGATGAACAACTAAATAAAAATATATAAATACTTCTTCCTCCTCTCTTCCTTCCTACCTGCACCTTTCCTTTTAAAAAAAAACAACAACTGCTAAACGTGTATTGTAAATACGGAATAGCTCATGGAGGTGAGCATTTGATGCTGTTCTCAGAAGGCAGTAGGATCATGTTATGGGGGCCCTCGGACTCCCAGGCTATGTGTATTCTCTTGTTTATACCTGATTCACCACTGAGGAAACAATCAAAGGAATCCGGTAATTGGGCCATGAGGCACAGAAAACAGGTGGAATGATTCCAGACTTCAACCCCAGTCTATGCTCCCGAGGTACTTTGGACAGATTCCATTTACGTGCCCAGGGCATCCACGGACAAAGATGTCTAGGAGATATTTACATCAATTAGTTCAAGGCTCAAGTGAGATCCTTAGCTTATGGACATGGATTTGGGAATGATCCGAGCGTTGGTAGCATTTAAAGACAAAGTAGAGCAGCTTGTTCATCTGCTGCAGTCTGTCTTACCAGGGCACCCAGGCCAGGAAGGCCTGACGGGGGCCTAGCGAGCAAGGAGAGCAGAGAGGGGACTGGGGAGGTGGGAAGAGCTGGACAGGGCTTCCTGCTGAGAAGCTCTAACCCAGGGCCCTGAGGATCAGCTGAATGTTGTGGTCAGAAGGGAGAAAACTGAACTCAAGAGACTGCTCTTTCCTAAGGACTGAGCAAGAGGGAGGGAGCAAGGAGCAAGAGCACAGCAGCAGCCTCCTACCTACACAATTTGTGGGCCCCTGTTAAAAATCAAGAATTTCAACAAGGCGATAGCAGAGCACTGAACACAGTGTGGTCCCTTCTGAGTGCGGGGCCCTGTGGAGACCCTGGAAGATGAGGGGGCAGAATTCAGGTTCTTCTAGCACCCAGGGCAGAGCCCAGGCTCACTGGCAGGGCCCCATCTACAGAGCAAATGTTTCTATTGTGGTGAAAATATTGTAATTTGTACAATGTTGCAATACCAGCACAATTTATGGAGCTGATTTCATGGACTTTTGATAGTTGTATTAATCTGACAGCTACAGTGTTTTCTTCATTCTTGGGAGCTTTGGGGTGGGGGTGGGGGTGAGTACTTTCTCTCACTCCAGGACAGCTGCTGAGCAGTCACAGCTACCTGGTGCCAAAAATGCCCATATATTATGTCAAATATCATCTATACAGGTGTGCCCTGGTGGAGCAGTGGTTGGGTCAGCTACCTCCAAAGAAGCGTAGTCCACTTACATCCCAAGGCCCTGGGTTTGCATCCTAGGTCCAGTAAACAACTAAATAAAAGTAAAATAAAATGTACCTTTGGCCTCTCTCTTTCCACTTGACAAGTCACCTTCATTCCTGCCTGTACCTTTAAAAAAACATTTCATTTATATCAAACTACCCCTTAATCTTAATTACCATACAATTAACACCAGTCCTCTGATTGTGGTAAACTATCGTCCTTGAACTTTAGATGTGCTCATCTGTAAAATCGAGATAATTATACTTTGCTGGGGTATGAGAATTAAACACATAAAGAACTTTTAAAAAGGATAAAACAAATGCCAGTTAAATTTACTGTAGATATGCTCAGCAATTGCTTTATCAGTGTGGATGGGGGACTGCTGCTGCAGCTCAGAGGAAACCTCTCTGGTGCCATGCAACTCTGGGCTCTGATGCACTCTTAATTAACTTCCAATGTAAATTCTCAAGCAGTTTCTTTACCTGGGGAAGTGTCCTTCTGCTCCTTAGTTAGCTCTCCAATCACAGATCAATAATCCTGGTTTGTATCCTAGACTCCTGTGAAATAGGCTTGCTTCATAATTTTAAGTCCCTAGATGAAGGGAGAAGAATCCAGAACCTAGATTTGCGGGTCATTGGGAGTCAATCATTCTTACTCATTTCTTAGTAGGTAATGCACATGAGTCAAAATGTGCTAAAGGAGATACATTTGTGACAAGAATCAACAATGGTTCCATAAGCTTCTTTGTAAAGGAAAGGTGCAGGCAGGAATGAAGACAAGTAAGGAGGAAGGCAAGAAAGAAGAAAGAAGAGGAAGTAGCACTTTAGTTGTTTATCGTTAGTTGTTTTCCTGGCTCCAGGTCTCAAACCAGGGACCTTGGGATGTATGTGGATTGTACCCAGTTTAAACATGGAGGCCACCAGTGTGCCAGCATTTTTTTTTTTTTTACATACCTTATCTCATGGCAAATGATACTTACTTTGCATTTACAGCAATGGTACCATTAGAGTGCAGCGTGTGATCCCAGCAGGTTCTTGTGCTTGTACAATGTTGGAGGAAGTTTTTACTTGAGAGAGAGAGGGAGGGAGGGAGGGAGGAGAGAGAGATGGAGGGGGGGGTGGGGGAGAGAGAGAGAATGAGCCAGAAAGCACACTTCTCAAGGAAAGCAGGGTGAGATGTGGCTGGGGTTCAAGTGAAACCCCACATACACTCTCAGCGTGCTCATATTTGTGAAGGTTCTTTTCCCTACCCTCCCACGTCACCTCAGGGGCATTTCTGGGTGGGAATTTCCAGGAGATAGGCAGTTTTTTCCAAGAACCGGTGTTTCCTTAAGTGCGCATGCTCACTACCTATAATCTAGTCTCTTATAATGAGCCTAATGAATAAGTCCATATACAATCGTATGTTTCTTATAATGAGGTAGAGGTCAGTTGCAGGTAACTGAATTACTGCATAGGTGTCTCCAGTCAGTCTGGGCAATCAGGGCATCTGCAGAGATGTGTCACCTTGACTAGTGATTTTGAAGTTACCTTTGTGTTAGAAATTTGCTTCCTTGGCCCTTTGGAGCCTGTTTTGTGTCAGTGCTTTATCGGACATCTTTAGGGCCTTGTTTGTTGCGGCCTCTCTCCTGTTCCAGCTCCCTTTCTAGCTAACCTACCTAACATCAAGTTTCCTTTACAAACACATTTAAGGACGCAAGTAATTTGGCGTGTCCTGGTGACTTAGGTGCTAAGCTGCTGGCTAGACCATGAATCATGTAAAACCGAAGGACCCGGGTTCACAACCCAGGGCCGGGGTAACATCCAGCACAAAAAATAAGAAGCTGTGCCTCTTCTCTTTAAAAACAAAAACAACAATGTAAGTAAAAAGATCAAGTAAATAATTGTGGTACTTGGATATTAATATGAAAAACAATGCTCTGTGGATGCCTTTTGGAAACTGCCTGGCCTGTTAACCAACCCATTTTGGATTTCTTTTAACCCAGAACGCTTATTCCTAAATATGTAAATGAGTACGCACACAGTACGGCGCGTCTTCATCTAACCAGGTGTTAAGCCTCAGGAGCGGGGTTATGGTCGCCTCGCACAAGTAGACCAACGACAGGCCTCAGCCTGGGGGAGTGATGGTAAGTACACACCTCCCAGGCCTCTTCTGAGGCTCCTCTGCATTCTGCTCTGGGGTCCAGGAGACACCCTGTGTCTTTCTCCCTTGAGTTTTCCTTAAGTCACTTGAGCTGCTGATTCTCGAAAGTATAGTCTTCGGAAGTGAAATACAAACTGTGTCGAGGGCTGGCGGAGGGGCAGGGAGGAGCAAGAAGCCTTCCTTTAGTCCTTGTTCACTGTGTGCTGTGCGCTAGGGACTTAGCTGTTTTGCCAACGGCTAAGAATACAATGTTCCCAAAAAGAATTCATCATTCTGTGAAATCCATGGAGTGTCAACTTTTTAAAGGAAAGTGCGGACAGGAATGAAGATGAGAAGAAGCAGGAAGAGGAGAAGGAAGAAGCATCTTACGCTTTTTATTTAGTTGTTCATATTGCTTGTCTCCTACCCCACGCCCCCTCTCAGGCCTAGATCTTGAACCCATGTCATTGGGATATATGGAGACTACTCCAGCTAGAGGCGGTGGACTTATCGGCTAGACCACCAGAGTGCACCCCCAAAAATATTGAGTAAGGGGGCTCAAGGCTGAGGATGTGGGAGCTTACTGAGAGCTGGAAATGTCACAGCTTTCTCTAGTCCTGCTCACCCCCCATGTAGGTGTTACTCTAACACGCTATTGCTGATGAAAGTTTAAAGTATGGCTACTTCTGAGGATACTTTAATGTTTTAATAGAGAAATTCAAACTCAGAGATAGAAAGGTAGGGAACGTAGGAATTCAACTTGGGCTCACCTGAGGGTGAAGATGTTAAGCTTAAGTTTCTGGTCAAGGCTAATGGGTCCCAGGCCCCAAGTGGAGCATGGAACTTGACTGTGGCTATTTTTCCTGTAATTTGGACAGTCAGAGTCTCACTGACTGTAGTCAAGAGACAGTGTCCAATCTAGAACCTAGATATTCACTGGAATAAGGTGAGGTGGTAGTGAGGCACCTCACTATTTTTACCTGTGAAATTCACCACAGGCACTTCTCCCACCTCTTAGCCAAGTTTCCCAAATCACAACCTGCACACCAAATTAAGAAGCATATACAAATCTGTGACGCACCAATGCAGCCTGGCTCTGAAAATAGCAGCTGCAGCCACAAACCAAAGAACAGGCCTTTGTGAACAGAGTGAAAGAAGCTGCTTGTCTTGAGTTCATCTTTTAAGCCACAGATAGAACTCTCCATGAGTACTAATGTCTTGGAGCAAAGTTAGGAATCAATTAGAGGAGAGTAGGAGGTTTTAGTACGTTAGATTTTCCTTTTCCTAGGAAGTTCCCAAGTGTCTCATTTCTTTCTTTTACTTTAAAGGAAAGGTGCAGACAAGAAGAGAGAGGAAGAAGCATTTCATTTCTATTTTCACTTAGTGATTCACACTGGTTGTTTCCCCACTGGACCTGGGGCTTGAACCCAGGGGGTATGGCTTGCTCCTTCAGAGGCAATTGACCTAATCGCTCCTCCACTGAGGCGCATCCCAAGAGCTCATTTCTAACCAGAACTGAAGAGAGTATAAACTCCATGAAGGCAGGTAGCAGATCCAGGGCAAAGCACGGATGGACAGACAGCATCAGCAGAGGCCAGGGTCAAGGTAAAGTGCATATAATCCAGAGATGGATCACTCTGTGAAGAACCCAGGTTCTCCAGGTGATCGTGTTACACCCTCACCCTGGGCCCCGTCTCAGGAACACAGGTTCCGCTCCGACAGCTCCAGTGTACCCGTCTCGAATTAAATAGACTGTGTGTTGCAGGGCAAGGGCAAAGCAGGAAGCAGTTCATTTTCCAAACAACACTGAATTTCTCTCTTCAGCTACATGCACATCCTTTAGGAAGACCAGCCAGAAACACTTCTCTATTAGATGCGATTCTCAACCACATAACTTCCTGAGCAATTTTACATGTGGAGCCACCGTTCCAGCCCAAGCAGCACTTTTCTTGCATTAAGGCTATGAAGAGGCACCACTCAGAGCCAGAGACAGTCCAGTCTGCTGAGTGGCACCGAAGTCATACTTTCATCTCCTCTGACCATGTTTAATTATCCTCTACCCATCGCGAGTAATTCCAAGGCTGAAAAATGATGCAAAGTCCCTTACAGGTTCAAACTGGCCTGACAGATAAGAAGTCAAAGACCAACAAAAGATGACTTAGCACACGGCAGAGAAGAAAAGGGAACAGGGGGCAGGAAAAGACTCATCTTTTTTTTTTTTTTTTAATTTAATGAAAACATGGAAAGTTTACATATAATTGTGAATTGTATCGGGGCACTAACTATAAAGGGGTCGAATACTCTAAAATGTACCCTGGGAATGAGAGCTAAGTATCGAAGGAAGGAACACGTTGGAAAGATGGAACCTCTCCCTAAGGTTGGGATTCTTGTCATCTGGAGAAGGTGTCGTTGTTGTCCACTGGTGGTGAAGAAAGTCACTGTGTTCTAGGTTTAGGACTAGTGCATGGAAAGCACACAGAAGCTGGCAGGCAAGAAAGGGACACTTCCAGCGGGTTCTTGTTGCGCTGTACTGATGAACAAGGACTGGAAGCAAGAAACTATGCTGGAGGTTTTAATTTGACCAAGGCTGGCAGACAACACCCATATGGTGTATTTGCTGTCTTACTGTCTTTCTGTGGGGTTTCTTTATGCTTTACAGAGCATCCTTTAATATTTTTTGCAAAGCTGGTTCTGTGGTGATAAACTTCTTTAACTTCTGCTTGTCAGAAAAGGTTTTTATCATTCCTTCAGTTCTGAATGATAATCTTGCCGGATATAGTATCCTAGGTTGAAACGTCTTTTCTTTCCGCACTTTGAATATATTATGCCATTCCCTTCTGGCCTGCAGTTTCATTTGAAAAGTCCGCTGACAATCTTATGGGGCTCCTCTGTACATGACACATTTTTCTCTGGCTGCTTTTAAGTCTTTATCTTGTATTTTTGATATTTTTATGATGTGTCTAGGTGTATTTCTGTTTGGGTTTCTTTTACTAGGAACTACTTGCGCTTCCGGGATCTGGAGGGTCGCTTCATTCTTCAGATTGGGGAAATTCTCATCTATTATTTCTTCAAATATGTTTTAGCCCCCTTTTCTCTCTCTTCCTCTGGGACCGGTATAATGTGAATGTTGTCCTTTGATGTTATCTCAGAGGTCTTGAATGCTGTCTTCGATTCTTTGAATTTTTTTTTTTTCTTTGCTGGTTTGCTTGACTGAATTCCTCTGCCCTACCTTCCCAATCACTGAGTCTATTGGAAACTTCATCCATCCTATTGATGAGTGCCGCTAATGAATTCTTTAATTCAGCCATCATGTCTCTTACCTGTCTGATGTCTTGTTTTGATTCTCTCCTTTGCTTCCTGACATTCTCGTTTACTGCCTCTACTGATTTCTGGATTCCTAGGAGTATGTTAATCACTGTTACCCTAAATTCGTCTCCAGGTAATTTACATGTCTGCTGTATTCAGATTTTCCCCTGGATTGTATCCCTCATTTCACTGTGTGTTTGCTTCATTCGGCATTCTGTTTATATTTCTGAGGGTTTGGTTTCCCTGGAGTTGTGTAGGTTTGACTTGGCCAGGATTGGCAATCAGGTTGCAGTTTCACCTCTACCCACAAGGTAGTGCTAGCGGGTAGCACTGAGGTTTGGGACTGCCTTCTCACTGTAACCCACCAGGTAGGGCACCTGATGGGCAGGACTTCCAGTGGATGGGTATGCGGTGGGTGGGATTTCCACTCAGTGGACCCCAGGCTCTGGTGTGAAGTGGTTATGGAAGGGGAAGACTCATCTTTCATAAGTAAGTCCAAAGCCCAAACCAGGTGCTAGGAAGATGGAACAATTCTTATTATTCCTACCCAAAAGTTACAATTTTGTCCTGTTTCTTTAAAGTAAAATTGTTGTACTATTGGGGTCATGATTTTTAGCTAGGATGCTTTGAAAATGAGACTTTAAAAAGGTACAAAGACCTAAAGATATCCAGATTTCAGGTAAGATTTTCAGGCTGGTGCTGACTGTTGATTCTCCCTTGCTAAATCCTAAATTTCAACCTGTTTAATTCTATTCCTTCATGATTCTTGGACTTGGGGAGTGAATTCCTCTGACCTTCAGCATACTGCATCCAGATTTATCACTCCAACATGAGAAAAACAGTGGCAGCAGTAATCACTGCCAGTCAATGCAAGGGAGAGCAGTTGATGATCCAGGGAGAAAGTTGCCATAAAAATCCCCCAAATTAAAAGTATTAACCTAGTAAAGAATCATTTGTGGAATCTATATGAATACTTTTCTTTGGTTATTTCCTGCAACCAGTTCTTCTGACTACAAGCTTGAGGTCAGGATGTCAAGATCAGGATGAATCTCATAGTTCTGGAGGCTGGAAGACCAAGATCAGATGTCCAGGTAGTCAGATGAGATTTCTCATTGTGTCCTCACACTGGACAAAGGCGTCTACATTTTAAAGCTCATTAGGTGAAGCCAAGCAAGGTAGATGTTAGCACAGGGGCAGAGGAGTGCTGGTGGCCCCATGGAGGTGCTGGACCCAGGGCTGGGGAGGTGTCTGTGTAGGGAAGTGGTGGCAACAGAAGAGTGGAGTGCATCGTCAGAATTCTCAAGAGGTGGGGATGGCATCTGTGTGTGGGTGAGGGCAGGAGAATGGTTCTATATGGGGATTAGCCCCACGTCTTGAGGATCATGGGAGTACGGGCTTGTTGGAGAGGAACTGCAAGTACAGTGAGGGAGAGAAAAACAACAACAAATCCCATGATGTGTGACTGGAATCAAAGATATTGATTTGATCTGAAGGTTTTCAATGTATATGTAAGTATTAGAGATATAGAGTCAAGTACATGTTTTTATGTATATATATATGTATATGTACATATACATACATATATATATATTTATGTATGTATGTATATATATATCCCTGAGCCTAACCAAGATCCAACTACTTACTGGGAAGGCCTATGAACAGGAACACACAATAACAATAGGCACACTCAATGCCTGGCTCTTGGTTTCTAAATACCTTTCTCCACTAAAATAAACCAGAACTCCTTGGAGAAAGTGGCTGATTCAAATAATTATGTGGATACAGCAAAAGGTCAGAGAAGCATTTGAAAGGGCTCTCACTGGCCATATCTGGGACAGTGTGACTCTTAAACTAATGATAGTATTGGATAATAGCACTAATACAATAGATATCTATGAGTCCAAATAGAAATAAGTAAATTAATAGAGAAAAGAAAAAGCTTTCCTTGTAGTAGAATGTCAACCAATAAAGGTAGAAGGAATGATGAGATTAGAAAACACTATCTGACTACCATCATAGTAGCAATTCAACCAAGAAATAGCAGTAGATGCTGAAACTAGGATGTATTTATAATCTCAAAACACCACCCTATTAACATACTTATTAATTTTTCAGTGGAAAAACCTAACAGACCTCGATGAAGTGATCAAGACTAAAAACCACGAATCCTGACAGAATGCAATGGGAGGGGGCACTTCATCACTTGATACTCCTGCCAAAAATGCACAACCTCAACCAAATCAAGAGAGGGTGTCAACAAAGTCAATTTCAGGGGCAGTCTGTAAAACAGCCTGTAATCTTTAAATATCAAGGTCACAAAAGCACGCCAGGAGGATTGTTTTTTATGATAAAGAATATTTATTGAGACCACTGAAAAACCTTAGTGTATGTAGATTTCTACTTCTGATGTATATATTTTATATTGGAGAGTGTCTTTTGTTACATTTATGAGACTATTTAAATTTTAGTTAAAAAATCCAAAAGGTAAGGAATAAAAAATTGAAAATTTTTATTTGGTAAAATTAACAATACAAGAATGTCCTGGCAGCTCAGGTGTAGACCACATAAAGCACAAGAACCTAGGTTCAAGACCTGGGACTCAGAGGGAATAACCAAAAATAGATAAACAAATAAATAAAGTACTTTCTTCTCCCACCCATCTTTCCTGCCATCCCTTCTTTCCTCCCAAATGCTTCTTCCTCCTCCTCCTTCCTCTCTATAAGGAAAAAAACAACGCCAAACCAATAAATATAGAATTACGACAATCAAGAGGGAAACATGTAAAAGTGATAACTAAAAAATAGCAGAACATACAAATAGAAATACAGACGACAATCACATTTAGAAGTGAGGTTGCTAAAATAAAAATACTTTAAATTTTTTTATACACTTAAGGACACAAATAAAATGAGGCAATGTTTCTAAAAGTGAAGATTCTTTTAATTTTTTAGACACAGACTACTTAAAAGGGGAAAATTAAAAGTTTCCTGTAACTTGGGCATAATGGAGACAATAACCAAATGTCTAACAAAGATACTACTTTCTGATACTCTTTATAGTATATTTTTTATGTCAGGAAAACGTCCAAAGACAGCAATGTTTCTTCCCCATTCACTCTACCCTCTATTAGAGCGACATCTTTGTTCGTCTATGTGTCAGTTGGCATTGCTGACACCAAGTACTTGAATTCCCCAAATATTTAATGAAACTTATAGTCAAATGACACCTTATAAATTTCTTTTCACATGGATATAAATTCTTGATGCTTTTTAAATCCATGATTTTCATATTTGTTATTAATGTTACAAAATGGTAAGATTCTTTGAGATATCAAAGTAAGAAAAAACTTGAGAAAAGTATGTATTAAAGGACTTCACAAATAAGAAGTAAAATGTTAGACTCTTGATAAAAAGTAGTTTTTTTTAGCTTCAAAGTTCAAGTCTGTTCGAATCCTTGAACTGTATTAACATCGACAAGACCCCAGTTGTGGATGCTCTTCAGAAAAAAAAAAAACCAAAAAACCAATGAGCTCACATAACATCAGCCGCAGGTGCTTCTCAATCAGTGTTGGTCAGAAGTGGTTTTCTGTACTTGCACTGAATCCAAATTCGATACATTGTTAGCTGTTTCCCTCGATTCACTTGCAATCGACGATCCACCAGGTTCTGAATTTTTTCCAGTCCAGCAGTAGTAAAAAGTGTGTCTAGTTCATCTAGTTTGGAAAGGAGATGTTTATAAATTTTCTCCTGCAGATAAGCACAGCACCTACCACTTCCTATGTTAAAAGGGGACCCCCTGAGATTGCTGTTACTATTTATTTCAGTGGGATAGGCAGGGTCTTTTAGTTACAAATACAGTAATGGCTTGGTATTATCGAGTTAAAATTTCAACCACCCCTACCCCCACAACCTCCAAATAACAAAAGGCCCAGGAATGGAGTAACCCACCAGGCATGGGTGGGGGAGGAAACGTGAGGCAGGCCAAGAAACAGAAGAGTTGTTCTGGGTTATACCTGGAATCCACTGAGAAACGAGTTCACCTTCAAGTAGAACCCAGTGTACTGGGGTCTTTCAAAGGGCCAGGTTTCCCATTTTGGACAGAGTGGCAGAGAAGAAAACAGCAGGAAAGCAAAGCGGAGAACTGCAGGTTCATTCTAGCTGAGCTGGTGCAGAGAGCAGGGGAGATTCGGGTTGGCTGGAGGGCAGGGGTAGGGGTTCAGGGGAAAGACTGCAAGAGGGGTCAAATGACTTTACTTTTGAAAGTACAGGGAGAAATACTTAACCTGGTGTTTTAGGAATTGCTAGCATAAAAGTGAGTGTTTTCATACCTTGTGTGAAGAAGTAAACTCTGGTGCCATCACCTCTCACGTAGAAATTTTCAGACAGACACTGGCCTGCAGAGCAATGTGGTAAAAAACAGAACCTTTAAAACGATTCTTTGAATTCACTGTCAATCAAATGTACATCAAAACTTCTGGGGACAGAGAACAGAACCCTTTCTTGATTACACTTGGAACTTTGCAGGAATCTGTAATTTCTCTCCCACATAAGAACGATACTTTGGAGAGGAGCAGCCCAAGGGGAACAATCAAATTTCACAGTTATCTGTTCTAGAGCTCTGGAACACAATGAAATCAGCACCCTGCCCCACGCCCCTCCCTAATTCAAGAGGACACAGTTTTTGTTAAAATACATAAACAAAAAATAAAGCATTATAATTAAGTCTAAAGAAACCTGAGACAGCCACTATTATCATTTTGGTGACTCTCCTTTTCCATGTTTCTCCATGTGCCAACCATGTACATTCACAACTCTAACTCGTATTATTTCTTTTATTGTAGACACTCTCAACTGCTGCTAAGCCCCATAATCTTCTATCAATTTTAAACCTCCTGCCTCCTGGCCTGCAACTCTTTTCTTTCTCTCTCTGTCTCCCCCCCACCCCACCTTTCTTTCCTCTCTCTGTCTCTCTCCTCTCTCTCTCTGTCTCCTCTCCCTCCCTCCCTCTCCCTCCCTCCCTCCCTCTCTCTCCCTCTCTCTCTCTCCCTCTCTCTCTCTCTCTCTCTCTCTATATATATATTTTTGAAGGAAAGGTGCAGGCAGGCAGACAGAGAGGGGAAGAAGAAACATTTAAAAATTTTTATTTAGTTGTTCATCCTGGTCGCTCTCCACTAGCCCTGGCCAGGTTTCAAACCAAGGTCCTTGGGATGTCTATGGACTACATCTGGTGGCCTTACCCACTAGGCCACGAGGATGCACCACCTTCTATACCTTCTGAAGGTCAATATGATCTTACTGATTTTATGTTCTTATTTTCCCCAGTTACTAGTATACAAAGGAGAAATACTCCTCTGAACTTTTGTTTTTCTCAGTTAGCAATACAGAATGGAAACCCCTCCAACCAGGGGTATGGGGGCCTATGTCACGTGACATGCACAATATTTTCCTATCCAGGGGCAGTGACTCTGTTTCCACAGTTTCCATGTGTGTATGTTAAGTGCTGGTTGTGTTAAGTTCCCAAAGAAGGTCTGTGGGACTAAACACATAACACCAGGTGCTTTAAACAAAGGCTGCAACAATTCACAATGATACCAGTCACAGAGGAGCAGATCTCTTTCTCTGAGCTGGCATGCAACAGCTTTAAGAATTGTTATCTCATTGTTACTTCTGTGAAGATTCGTTTATTGGCTATGTAGATATGCTCTTTCACAAATCGACTCTGAAACATCACCTGCTGTTTTTTGGGTGGGTCACTGATCTTTTCCTTATCAATTTGCTGACTGCTCCTAGAAGAGTACAGATATTAACTATATCTGTTCTGTGCACTGAGAATACTTGTCTTTTGACTTTTTAATAACATTCTATGCCATCCACATTTAAAAGTATTTATATAATAGCGTCTTTTAAAAAAAAAAACAACTTTTTTATCTAGATTATGTAAGCCTATGTTTTCTTCAAACAGACATCTTGTCAAGTATGAAGTGGCTATATGTAATTCTAGAGTTTCTACACTGTCGCAGTGATTTGTATATCCAGTCATACAAATATGCACAGATACACAAATTCAAGCTAAACCAGTTTTGTTTATGAGGATAAAATACCTTTTTTGAACCGAAGTTGAGCCATGTCATAGCGGCCATAGTCTCGCAAAAGCATCATCCCTCCTGGCTTCAGAAGCCTGCTCAGCCTGGTGATAGCCTTCTGCATCCTGTGGAGCAGCATGGAACAAAGATCAGGTCTCCTGAAGGTCCAGGTTCCCTTTCCCAGAAGAGTCCAGAAGAGTCCAGAAGAGTCAGTGGATTTCATTTCTAACCTGACACGCTACTCTCGCTTTCATTAGAACCAGAGAGCACAAGGGTTGATGTGCCTTCAGCTGCCTGCTCACCACTATGCTGACCATTGCCTTCAGTAGAAAGTGGCCCGAAGACAACCTGCTCTTGCTGCAGCGCTCCACGCTCTGCCCAGCTCCATTTCTCCTCAACCTGGGACTGCTTTCTGGGAAAGCTCTCTGCTCCTAAGGCTCTCAGCGCGGACTCTTATTACTGCTGGCTGACTCGCCTGCCTGCCCTACTAGGCCCGAGTGCTTTGAATACAGACTGTAGCTCTGCATCTGTTAAATAAAGATGAACCACAAGAAGTTACAGTTTCCATGGTGGTAACAGGATGCAAGTGAGTACTATGGGCAGGGCGCTCTAAATTCCCAACCGCATTTTGCATAAACAGTGCAGGTTTCAGCTCTAATAACTTCAGAAGTGGGAATACCCTGATGGAACAGTGGTTAGGTCAATCGCCTCGGAAGGATGCAGGCCACATACCCCTGGGTTCGAGTACCAGGTTTGGGGGTCAACAACCAGTGTGAACAACTAAGTAAAAATAAAATAAAATGCTTCCTCCTCTCTCTTCCTGCCTGCCTGTGTCCTCACCTTCATTCCTGGCTGCACCTTTTCTCTG
>RJWH01010448.1:0-16639 GCA_004363575.1 Solenodon paradoxus
CAGGTGACCCCTGCATCTGCTGACAGCAGAGAGCAGGCTGGCTTCTGTGGAACCTTCCAGGCTCCAGCCTGGGCTGGGGTGGAGAAGGGAGTAGGACAGAGGTTGGCTCATGTCATCTGGGGTGGATCAGGGCTGGTGCAGGGCGGGTGAGCAGGTCAGGACTCAGGAGGGGACCCTGCCTTTCACTGGTGACCCCGCATCATGGAGCCCTGAGTGGGCCTGGGCGTCACCCTGCCTGCGTGGGTCAGGGCTCTGCTACCCGTCGGACAGAAGCTGGTGGCAGCACTTGCCCTGTGCCGACGCCGCTCAGGGGCCCGGGACACTTTCTCCACCTCACGGTGCTGTCATGCTCTGGGGTGACACTGTTGGCCCATTTCGCAAGAGAAGAAACTGTGGCTTTGCAAGTTCATGAACTAACCTGAGGTCACCGTGACTCAATTTGACATTGAACCCAGTCATATCAATTCTACCGTATAGGTTACCTTCCTACAGTCATCCTCGACTTCCTAGGGTCGCCACGGAGGAGGCGGCTTACAAGGAAAATTCTCTCCCTTCTTCTTGAAGGGAAAGCCCTCAGCTCCCTTCTCCGCGCCCCAGGTGCCTGCAGTCCCGGGGGCAGCAGTGCTGGAGCACATGGCTCTGGAGTCCAGGATTCGGGAGGCCCGCTGGTTCTGCCGCGGATCCGAGGAGGCTCCGTCGTGTTTCGTGTCGAGGAGCCTGGAGCGGGCCTGGAGGAGATGTCGTGGGGCCTGGTTTCTAACAGAAAACACACAGTCCTCCTGAGAGTCCGTCCTGGGAAGGAAGACGCCCCAACGTGGGTCAACCTGCGGGACAAGTATGAGCGGAGGGTGCGTGTGCCCGAGGGGACGTCCCTGAGCATTGACAGCCTGATCCCTGAGGACATTGGAGGCTACTGGGTTCGGGCCAGGATCCAAGGAGGAAGAGAATTAACACAAATTTTCGTCTCACTGTCTGTGGTATGTGACACCCATGCTTTCCCCTGCCAACACCCTTCCCACCCAGCCCGGCGCAATTCAGACAGGACTAGCCTCCAGGTGTGAGTACACCTCCGCTGGCTTCTCCTCCTGCTGCTGCTGGTCCTCTTAGCATAGAGAGAGCGGAGACCAGCACATTGTTTTCCTACCTCCCCTCCTCCTCCTCTGTTTCCTCCCCTTACTACTTCCTCCTCCTTCCTCTTCCTCTATCTTTCTCTCTCTCTCACACACACACACACATATTTGTCCTTGCTGAAATATGTTATTTTACTATTTTTATCCCAGGAGCTAAATATTCCTGTTCCTCCTCTTTTCCTCTTTGCATTTCTTCTATCAAATCTTGATCTCCCAGGCCCACATTTGGCTTCAGGTAAAGGACATGTATTCAAAAAATACAGAGAGAAAATACCATCAAAATTTTCAAAATATTTTTATGCAAAAAAAATATATATATATGTGCCCTAGTAGCGTAGCAGTTTAGTTAACCGCCTTTCATCAGCACAGTCCACATAAGTCCCAAGGACCAGGGTCTGTGGCCCTTGGCGTGGGAACAGACAAGATGGATGACTAAATAAATACGGTGCTGCTTCTTCCTCTCTCTTTCTGCTGTCTATCTCTGATGACCTTCGTTCCTTGCCTTAATTTCTTTTTTTAATTTACAAAAAAGAAAGGACTGCTCAAGTCCTTAAATTCATATTACGGCTTTAAAGTTACATCAACCCTTTACAATTATACGTCGATGGCTCTCTAAAAACATCGTAACCACAGAAACATTCGCCTGCAAAGAAATCACAGAGAGGCCATTTCCTCCTTGCCCACTGCAAACACTATACTGTGCACATTACTGCATTTTTTGTCTGCAATTTTCAAACCTCTCTGCACAATTCCTGCTGTTTCTATAGCTAACGATGTGCTCAAGGGAGAGCTAAGAACCCAGATCTTTCTAAATCTGAAGTTGAGTGTTTCCCACTGCAGACTGAAAATAACAAACTTTAAACAAAAAAAAAGGGGGGGGGGATGGAGGAAAAAAATCACCACTAAACACTGTCCAAAGTTCAGGAATAGCAGAAGCAAAACCAGCAGATCACCAAGTAATGCTTCTCAAAGCTGCTGTGCACACAGGGAGCAGACAGTCTGCACACAGCGGCCCTCACCCCAGGAGGAGGGAGACGCAGTGATTGCATGGAGCAACTCGGGTAAGAGAAAGAGTGCTCCTAATATAGTAGAATTCTCAGTTTTGACCTCGTGTCAACATTGGGAGACAGTTTGGAATGTCATTGAGGATTTCCAGAGACATCAACAAGAAATGACCCAGATCAAGTCTTGCCAACCAAGCTTAAAGTAAACTTAGCTTGTATGACTGAACTGGTATTGTCCGCTAAGGGAATCCTCACAGCTGACCTCCATATGGTATGATTTTCATGACATCGAATACAGACTATCGAGCAGAATTTTCAGCAGCGACTGAAATGTTTATGCATGTGCAGCCAACATAGCAGCTAACAGCCATGTGTGTTCTTTAAATATGACTCATATGGATGAAGAACTGAATTTTGTCATTGTAGTTAGATTTAATGAACTTTAAATAGCCACTGCCTTTCTCCTCTCGATATCACTGAGTATAACTGATATCTATGGAACCCCATTCCTCTCCTTAAGGAGAAGCCTGCCTCTCAGCATCTTCTGATGGGGCAAGGAAACAAAACCTAGGACAAGAGAACAATGATCAACCCTGACGCAGGGACAGCACAGTTTGAAATCTGTAAGGCAGTGTAAATGTGTATGAATAATAAACAAACCAGCAAAACATGAAAGAGACCCCAGGGGGATCTCAGCTTAGCATCCTGCATCTAGGACACACCCCTAGAGACTCGCGCCATTTTCCTCCAGGTAACCTGGACACGCCCAAAGCCCCTAACCCTCATATATATATATATATATATATATATATATATATATATATATATATATATATATATATATATATATATATATATATACAGAATCCATCTTGCCTGTGGCCAGAGGCAGGCAGCTTAAGTCCCTCACAGGCACACATGTGTTCTCTTAATGCAAACTTTCCAGCCCCTTAAGGAACCTCAGATAGTTATTTCTGCTTTTAATAAATTTGCTCTGTGTTCCTGGTCAACAACTCTCTCCACGAATTCTTTCTGGACGAATCCAGCATCTCATCAGCTCCCTCCCACCAGCACATCAGACCCCACAGAGTACTCTGATCCCACAGTAACCTGTATCAGGTAGAGAACCTTCTCTGCAGCGCCCTCAAAGACCTCTTCCTCTGGGGCAGGAGGGGATGGGAAGGGAGGACAGAGCTTCACCTCTACAGTTAGCTAAAAGTGCAGACATCTTCATGATGTTTCCATTTCAACTTCCCTATAACATTCTTTTGCTCTTTTCTAGGATTTTGCATACATTATCACAGTGCATTAGTGATAGAAGTTGTAAAATCCTTTCCCAGTAAAATCCACAAAACAGGATTTGCTTTAAGACCAACCCACATTGTTACTCGGAGAAGAAGAGGCTGGCACCCCTGGGTCAGCTGTAGGAGGTGTTAAGTGTGGAGTGCACTTTCAGAAGAGAGTCTGGTTGGAGGCACCAGGTCTGCAGCACCAGCCATGGAGCCTCCTGATATGACCACACAGCAATACCCTCAAGCATTTGCAGGGTGACCACTGAGGGGTCACGAAGCTGGAGGTGTGTGTTCCTGGGCTAGATTACTCGGCACAGAGGTAGAGATGAGAAAGAGTTGGGAAGTGAGCAGATAGTAGAGTACCTGTGACATGGCCATAGTGACCCCAGCCACCATGCCCATGGTGTCCCTTTGCCTCGAGGTAGAGGGGTGGGAGCATTGCAGTGGTAGTGACAGAGGGTCCACACACCACACCAGGCTTTTGTGTGGTCCAGGGTGGTGTGCACTTGGGCTCTGCTGAGGCGAGGCTCTTGGGCAGGTGTACAGTCTGCTGGGTTAGCCAGAAATGTGTTAGAAACCTTACTCATTTAAGTGTTTCCAGGAATTCTTATTCAGTAGATTGAAAAGGAGTCTGAACAAGTAAATTTGGAATTTTAGGGGATTTAGCTGCTCCGCCATAGATAGGAGAACTGGAATATATGCTGATAAAGGTTCTAACTTATGTAAGGTCATAGTTTTATTTTTTTCTAAACTCTTGAACCTTTCAACCTAATTCATGTCTTGATGACTTTTAACTTCTATCTCAGGTCAATCTTCAGATAAGCCTAGGTCTAAAGACACTTGAGCTCTCAATTTTGAGCCCAACTGGTGACCTGATGGCTCCCTGTCATGTCTCAAAGGCATCTCAACCCGGTATGTTCAAGGTGACCCTCTCCACCTGGTCTACTCGTTATTCCCTGTGCTGGTGAGTGACACCACCACTATACTGTCGTCCTGACACTTCCTTCACCCTCAATCTATAGCCAACCTATGAGTATTCGATTTCAGTTCTATATTCTGAATATCTCCATATCATCTATCTCCCTCCATCTCCACTGCCACCACTCTGGTTCAACCCATTCTCTCACATCTTCTCATTCAGAACAATGTCCAACTAATTTGGATTTTCCACATGGTCTTGGACCCTCTGATGTATCTTCTGTACTAAAGCAGAGTAAAAGCACATATTATCATGTTATCACTTCTTAGAGAGTTCATGTTGCTTCCTGCACCTGCACTGCAGTGCTGGGAGGGTCCGCCCTGCCCTCTGCCCCTGCTCCCTCTCGTTCCCTGTCATGTGCCCCAACTGCAATCAAAATGACTGCTTTTCAGGTTCTCAAACACATCTTGTTTCTCCCACCACAGGGCTTTTGCATGTGCTGTTTCCTAATCTGTGAAAATGTCTTCCTGCTCTGATTTCCTTAAATTTTGACTCAAACTTTTAAATCTCAGATCAAGCAGCTATATCACAGAGATCCCTCCTTACTCCTCATTCTCACATGGTAGTACATGTCAGATTCTATCAAAGAGTTTCTCAATGTCTTAATTCTTCAGAGCATTTATCTCTTTCTAATTATATAATCATTGTAGGCCAAATTCATGTACAAACCCCACTGAAAATTATATATTCATCAGTTGTTTTAACTGAAGTGAAATGAGACTCTCAAACTCTTTGTTTAACTAGCCCAGTGGAGTTAGACTTTCTTTCACATCATTCATGTGAGAAAAGGAAGAAAGCAATGATCACCTTCCAGCTTCATGAAGAAATTCACAAATATCTATTTCAGAAAACAGAGACATTAAGTTTCTGAAAGAAATATTAATAAATTTCACAAATACTGGCATTGTTATAGAGCTGAAATTTTTCAAGTAAGAAAACTAACCAGATTACCTTTTAGAGATTGAAGATATTTTCACAGGATGCAGAAACAATCATGAAGCCCAGAATCTTATAAATCACAGCTCAAACCCCTGGCTTCTGCACTATAGTTCCTGTGTTCCAAAATGGCCACCTGAGCCCTGTCATCATGTCATATTCTAACCATAAAGGGGAGGAACGAAGGACAGATCTCTTCCTTTAAGTATCCTTTCCAGAAGTAGCTCACTAACCACTAATATTTCATCCTTATCTTATCTAGATCTACTGAGACAACCATGTGATTCTTCTCTTTTAATCTTTTACTGTGGTGGAATTCACAAATGCACCCTTCCAATGGTAAACCATCCTTCACTTCAAGAATATATCTAGTTGTGGACCTGCGTTTTTGCTCCAAAACTTTGCTAGATTTGGTCTCCAGTATTCTTTAGAATTTTTGTATCTTTGCTCATAAGTAAGAATGAGCTAAGCATTTCTTTCACTTTCCTGTTCTCCTGGATTTTGTGTGGACTTTAGCAAGCATGTCCCCAGGCTGATCTGAACCGATGAAGAACCACACTGATAGAGTAAGACCCAAGGACCTAACAGAACTCTAGGGAAAGTCCCGCAGGACATAGGAGCTCAGCCTGACTAGTCACCTAGGAGCTGCTGATAAGTCATCCCTTGCTCTCCTAGATTTATGCACACTGAGCAGAAAGAGATCAGAGAGAGCCTTTATATGCTCCCCCTTCTCTGACATCATGCATCATGCCCAGGATCCTAGCATTGCTCTCTACTGCCTGAGGCCTAACTCAGAGGTGAAGCAGCTGGGCTAAACTGAGAAAGGAACCAAGAGACCCAGGAAAGCAGCCCAGCAGAAAGGAGCCAGAGACCATAGCACCAGGTGAGCCCAACTTTGTCCAGGAGCCAAGACCCAGGACAGAAGGCAGAGGCTTCAAGGAGGTGAGAACAGACAAGGAGGGGAGAAGCAGACTGCTTCAGGCCCTCAAGCAATGCGAAGGGTGGGAAATTCTCACCTCAACCTCAGGGTCAGGTCAAGTCATGGCAGGGTCATGCGAGTCCCTGCTGCTGACATGTGGAGCCACTACCAGATAGACTCTCAGCAGCCCCTGTTCTCTAGGTGTCCCTCTACTGAGCCCCATGAGAGTCGCAGGAAAGTGACTCAGAAAGTGACAGAAGCTTGTCTTCCTACCCTTGATTCCACCATCTACCCCTTCTGAGGATGCCCCGTTAGTGCTGCGGGAAGACTAGTCCAGTGGGCAGACTGCGGCCGGGACCTTGGTTGTGTCCAAGGTGTTGGAAAAGGTCAGCTGGGGAAGAATATTTTCAAACCTGTGGGATACAGACATGTTCCATGGAACACTGACTTGGAAGGAGCTTTGGGTTTCAACAGGTAGGAGCAGAAGAGAGGAAACCATCATTCCAGGCCAAGGGATATGAGTAATAGGGGAGTCACCCTAGAAGTGGGGTCAGCAGGACTGTGGGGAAGAGGATTCATAGAAGAGATGAGTCAAGGCCCACACAATCCCACATGGGTGGAAGGACAGTGCACAGCGAGTCTAACCAGCAAGGGCCCCATCCCAGGTCGGGGAAGAACTAAGACTGTATTCATAAGCCCAGCAGTGGCTTCTCATCCATTCTCTGTAAAGCAGAAGACTCTGCAGTGCTTCATATAGTACAGATACTTGTTCTAACTCTATGGGAAGAGGGAATTGGGCCCATGGGCAGAGGCTAAGTTCCAAATTAACACAGGTAGTCAGGAAGGATGACTCCGCACAAGTATTGAATATGTGCTAGACACTACTGCAATAAACACACACACACACACACACACACACACACACACACACACACACATCCTGGGGGATCCACTTGGATAGGTATCAGAGGAAGTGGCAGCATCACACATGCCCAGGAAATTTCCATGAGGGTCAGAGTCTTAGGACCAGGTGCAGCTGGAACCAGACCAGGACTGGATGAGGGTGCTGTGCGGAATGCAGACTTGCAGTGGCCATGTCCAGGACACTGATGCTCCTACTTCTTCCAGTTAAATCACCTCCATGGTCTGGCCTGGCCTTGGACTTCACTGTAGACAGTAGTCAGAGCCTTCTTTCTGTCCAAATATTGCTTAGCAGTCCCCTGAGAATGCAAGACAGAGGGTTTCTAAAGCTGCTAAGAGACAGAGAGCTCCCAGAGGTTCCCCCATATAAGCAATACTGTTGACATAAGTGCTCATAAATTTCCCCAAATCAGTCTGTGCATCCCAGGAGTGAATTTTCTTAGTAAATAAAGACAATGACTGTCCAGGAAGAGTAGAGAGGAGGCCAGAACTGCACATGAGCATATTTGACCAGCCAGCCCCAGGCAGGAAGAGACCGAGGGTCCAAACTGATTAGCGCTCCCCCTCTCACCTTGTCCTGATATTCATGTAGTCTCACCATTGCATAGTGGATGCCACCATCAGGGTTCCCATGTTCCTCCTGCAACCTTTCACCTGAGTGATACAAAGAGGAGCTTAAACATGAATCTAGGAAACCTGTAACCTTCCTCCTTCCCCAGGTGAGAACCCCTGGACCATGGTCCCACCTACCACCCCTCTGCAGGAACACTCCTGAGCAGAAAATGCAGGCCACAAGAGGCCCAGGGTCAGTGGGGAGGTCACCTGCTCTTCTGGTCCCCATCTTCCCATGTGAATTCTGGATATACAGTCCAGCTCCTAGGATCAGCAACACAGCCACGATGCCCACTGTGATGACACTCACCATGCCAACTATCTTCTGTCATTGTGAGTCTGGTTCTGCAGCACAGGGTGAGAGAGGCCAAGGAGGAGAACTTGAGTGTCTATCGCCAAGGACAAGTAGAACAGGCGGAGAGGTATGAGTCCCAGGTCATAAGCTGAAGAGGAAGGGGCAGGGTGGTTTTTCCATCCAGTAGGTCTGAGCTCCTGCATGGTGCCAGGGACAGTGATACGAAGGGATCATGGTCCATACCTTAGAGGACTATCATCTGGGAAAGTCAGAAACACCAGTCAGCCAACAGGATGTAACCATGTAACAGAGGTCAAACCATGTACGCAGGTCATGAGGGAAGGCCTCCCATAGAAGGTGATGGGAAACTGAGCCTGAGAGAGGTTTAGGAGTTTCCCAATATTCAGTGTAGTCACTGTTCCAGAAGCTTTATAACATCACTCAGAAAGGGGCTATGTCACCTACACATGGAGGTCAAGGGAGGCACCTACTAAGCACTGGGCCCTGTGTGACAGCACAGTGAAAATGCCATGTACAGGCATGCCTGAGCAGCTGCTTGAACAGCAGTTGGGAAGTGAGGATGAGGGCTGGGAGGAAAAACCAAAGGAGACAAAGAATCTGGTTCCAATCTGGCAGCATGTTAGGATCTCAAGCTCACCTCACCCCCATAGACATAACAAAACTACACTTGTCTGGCAACTATGACCTTCAAAAGGGAACATGTTCTAGTGCCTCCACAAGGAAGACACAGAACTCATAAGCTGTAGGAGAAGCTGACCTGTCTTGGCATCACACTGCCCTCTTAAAGACCCCAAAACATCAAAATACACAAAACAATTATCAACATAACTGAAAGAGACATTGACAGCAATACAATAATAGGAGGAGACTTCACATCCCACTTACAAAACTGGACAGATCAAATAGGCAGAAAATTAACGGGAGAACAACAGCTTTAAATGACAAATTTGAGAAAATGGGTTTAATAGAAATATACCAAATAATTCATCCAAAAAGTACAGAATTCACATTCTTCTCAGGTGTGCATGGAGATTCCCAAGGATAGAACATATGTTGGGAAACAAAACATGTCTCAACAATTTACACAGAATAAAATTATACCAAGCATGTTCTCTGATCACAAGGGCTTAAAACTAGTAATTTATCTAAAAAAAAAAAAGCTGAATGATTCTAAAATGTGAAGGCTAAACAACAGGCTTCTGAATAACTCCTTGGTAAAGGAGGAAATCAAAGGGAAATTAAAAAATACTTGGAGATAACCAAGAATGAAGATATGAGCTACCAGAACCCATGAGACGCAACAAAAACAGTGCTAGGAGGGAAATTCATGCAACCAGACCTAACTCAAGAAATGAGAAAAATAGGAAATGAATAATCTATCCCTCATCTAAACAAACTAGAAAACAGAAGAACTGAAGCCAAAAGTCAGTATAAGGAAGAAAATAATTAAAATTTGAGCAAAAATAAATAAAATAGAAATTTTAAGATCTCGAAGATTAATTAAACCAAAAATGATTCTTTAAGAAAATAAGCCAAATTAACAAAGCTTCATCTAGATTCACGAAGAAAAAAAAAAGAAAACTCTCATAACTAGACTCAGAAATAAAAGATAAGTTAGTTATAAAAGTTATAAAATACTTATAAAAAGTTATAAAAGAGAAGAATAGATACCTCAGAAATACAAATCATCGTAAGAGACTACTAAAGAGCCTTATCCCATATCCCATTCCTTTCAGAAGATAAGCATAGTCTCAATGGTTGGAAGACAAGCGTGCAATCAAAATGCAACCAGAAAAAAAAGGGCAGACTATGGACAGATTTTTAGAAACATACAGCCTACCAAGACTGTCAGAAAAAAAATGGAAAACCTCAACAAAACTGTCACAAGCAAGGAAATTGAAGAGGTGATTGAAAGTCTCCCCGCAAAATTAAAGTCTGGGATCAGATAGATTTACTAGCAAGGTTTACAAAACTTCAGAGACACAATATGATTCTCAAACTCTTCCCCAAAAATTTAAACAACAGGGAACTCTTCGACTTTGTGAGACCAACATTGCACTAATACTAAAAGTTGATAAAGATGCCACCAAGAAAGAAAAGTATATACCAATATCTCTAATGAACATAGATGCAAAAATTCTCAACAAAATATTATCAAACCAAATCCAACAAGATATCAAAAGGATAATTACATTATGACCAAGTGGAATTTATCCCAAGAATGTAACAATGATTCTACATAAGCAAAGCTATTAATGTAACACACCACCTAAACAAGAACAGGAAGAAAAGTCATATGATCATATCTATAGATGCAGAGAAAGATTTTGACAAGATTCATCACCCATTTACGATTAAAAAAAAAAAAGTTTACATAAATCAAGACAGAAGGAACATACCTCAACAATAATAAAGGCCGTATATGATAAAACCACAATCAACAGCATACTCAATGGTGAAAAGCTGAAATAATTTCCTAAAGATCAGGAACCAGACAAGGCTGTCCACTTTCACCAATGCTATTTAACATCATACTGAATATCTTAGATCAATTAGGTAAGATGAATAAATAAATGGAACTCAAATTGGAAAGGCAGATGTAAAATTATCAGTTTTTAGATGATGTAATAATATACATAGAAAAACCTAAAAACTACTAGAACTAATCGAGTACGGTGAAGTAACAGGATACAAAAACTGATACAAAAAGGTGCTAAATATTCACATACAAACAAAATAACAGAAGAGAATAAAATCAGAGAAGCATTGCATTTACAATAGAATCCCAAAGAATTAAGAAGTCTTGGAATATATTAACAAAGAAGGTAGAAGTCCTGTACAATGAACACTATAAGAGTTTCTTAAAGAACAAAGAGAAAGACAAACAGAGGTGGAAATATATCCCATGCTCATGGCTAGGAAGAACTAACATTGTTAAAATAACCATTTTACCTAAAGCAGTAAATAGATACGCAATCCCCATTAAAATCCCACTGGCATTTTTCAATGAAATTGACCAAAAAAGTTTAAATTTGTGTGATATCACAAAAGAACCCAAAAACCAAAGCAATCATGAGAAAAATATACAAAAGTGGAGGTATCGCACTCCCAGATACTGAGCTACACTAGTGAGTGATAGCGATCAAAACTGTATGGTACTGGAATAAAAATTGAGACACAGATGAGTGGAAGACAACTGAATCTCCAGAAAGAGACATTCATATATGGTCAGTTAATTTATAACAAAGAGCCAAGAGTACATGCCGGAGAAAGGAAAGTCTTTTCAATAGTGCTGCTGGGAACACTGGACAGCCACATGCAAAAGAATGAATCTAGACCATCCTCTAACACTACACACAAAAATCAACTCAAAATGGATTAGAAACTTGGATGTAAGACCAGAAACCATAAAATATTTATAAGACAACAAGTCATGCCATGACATCAGGCTTACAGAGGCCTTTGGAGATTCAACTTCGGTGGTGAGGGAAACTAAAACAATTTAAAAAAAAAAAAGAGAGAGAGAGACTACATCAAAAGAAAAGGCTTCTGAACAGTGAAAGAAACCATCACCAAACTAAAAATACAACTTATTCTGTGAAGGAAGTTATTTGTCTATCACACACTGTCAAAGACTTAACATCCAAAATTTACAAATTACCTCATGAAACTCAACAACAGAAAAAAAAGAAAAAAAAAAAACAATCAAAAAAATGGGCACCAGAATTGGATAGACATTTCTCCAAAGAATATGTACAGATGTCCAACAAACATATGACAAGATTTTCTTCCTCACTTGATTTTAGAGAAATGCAAATCAAAACAACAATAAGGTATCACCTTATACCTGTGAGGACAGCTATTATCCAAAAGTCTGGAAACAAAAAATGCTGGCAAGGATGCAGAGAAAAGGGAACACTCTTACACTGTGGGTGGGAGTGTAAACTGGTGAAGCCTTTATGGAAATCAGTATGGAGATTCCGAAAAAAATTGATAATGAAAATTCTTTATGATACAATCATAAAGTATTTGGTATTTATTTTTTAAAGCATTAATTTGCAGAGATATATGAATGTCTATTACAGCATTATTTACAAGAGCCAACCTAAGTGCCTATTGTCATATGAATGCATAGAGATGTGGTTTATATACACAATAGAATATTACACAGTTCTAAAAAAAAGATAAAATACCACCATTTTTGACAACATGGATAAAACTAGAGGACATTACGTTAAGTGAAATAAACTTAAAGAGAAAGACAAGCACTGGATGATCTCACTCATATGTGGAATATAAATAAACAAACAGACAGACAAAAACCAATTCTCGGACACTGAAAATAGAGCTAAGTGGGGAAGGGTTCAGGCTGGAGCAAGTGCTAGTGGGAGCGCAATGTCCAGTGGTGAAAGAATACTGATCATTTGTTGGTGGGGTGAGGTGTTGTAATATATTTGATGAATGGTGAACCTGCACGTATGGGCTTACACTATTTTATAAATCAAAGGTAACTCAACAAATATCAACCAAATTAAAAGTCGCTTCTGGCAGGCTTGGAGCAGAGTGGTCAACATCCTACAAAGCAGTATGCTCGTTTTATTATCTTTACTGTGACACATACTTCGCCCATAAATTCCCATCTGTGACAAAGACTCACTGGAATGTAGGAAACACAAAGATTGTGGAAGACTACTATCAGAAATGGATGGAAGAGCAGGTTCAGAGCCTGACTGACAAAACAACTGCTGTATTTCAATACTGATCCCACCTGCACCCAGTCTTCTGGGGCCTCCTCAACCAGAGATAAGGTTAGCAGACCCACATGGAAGCCCTCCCATGACACCAGTGATGGACACTCCTCCTCATGGGATGATGCCAGAGGGCTCTGCTCCTGAAATGAGGCCACCTATGGGAGGCCACATGACAATGATGCCATGCCCCCACTGATGAGACTTTCTGCCTGTCTCTTGATGGTGCCCACTCGGTCAGGAATGAGTCAACCAAATAACATGTGAGGGGAGCCTCTTTCAATAAGTTTTATGTTGCTAGTTTGTATTGTGAAATGTGAAAATAAAATCATCGGGTATTTAAAAATACATATATATTTTAAAAAGAAAAAAAAAAGCAATCTCAAGCTAGAAACTTCAGATGGAAAATTTCTGAAGGCTGGGGCATGGACAGAACTGGTCCAGGGATCAGATCATTCAACCAGCAAATCCTTCCCATCATTCCAAGCACCAGGGTCCATTCTCCCGCCAGGAGCTCTGCAGAGTGAAGCTCACACTCCCTGCCTTCAGGAAGCTTACTTCCGCTGAGGGAGAACGTGAGCAGGAAAACCAGTGCACATGCCATGTCAGCAGCGGGAAGTGCTATGAAAACACTGTTATTCGCTGTGACAAATCAGTGAAAATAACATCTCATCAACGTTCCCCGTGATTTATAGTATGCCAGCAAAGTAAATGCATTGCCGTTCAAAGAATCAGATTAACTGAATGACATTTTCTACAGTAGTTTGTGTTTTGCAGAAGCGAAAAACTCCTAAATGTAAAGGACTGAGATCTGCCCAGGGTTGCTGAAGGCTAAAACCATGCCCCCAGCCCTATGCGATCCAAGGAAAGACACAAGCCTAGGTCCAGCCACACAACCCAGCAAGATGCCCAAAGAGCTGGTCTTGCACCTCGCATGCAGCCCCAATAATGTTGATTATATTCCCTACACATTGAGACCCTCCATCCCACAACTCTCGATGGAGGGGCGGCTCTTCTTAGCAGCAGCATCACAAAGTCTGTCAAGGTGGTGGATACCTGCCAATGCCGCGGGAGGGTGTGAAAGGGGAAATGAGAGAAGGCAAAGCTTGGTCCTTTCACGGGATTGGGTGGGTCCCACTGTGTGCTGGGTACATATTCAGGGAACAGTCGGAGTTCGAAAGAGAGTGCACAGAAGTAAAGGGAGGGGACAGAAGAACGAGAGGAAGCAAGAACACACTCCTGAGGGTGGCAGAGCTCAGCTGAACCTGCCCACCTGCCGAGGGAGCCTCAGGGATCTCCACTTCACCTGGCTGGGATTGGCCCAGGACCCGCCTGTTCACCAGCCTGCAGCAGAGGGTCCAATGAGCCTCAACCTAGGAAAGACCTTCATCCTGCGACGTAAACGAGAGGCGAAGACACAGAAGGAAAAACGAGAGGCGACTACCGGGACACACGGCACTCCAGAGTGGGGACAGACACACGATGGCCCCCACGCTCTTGGGTGAAGAGAAATCGAGAAGAGGTTTTTGTTCTGTCATTGCTCATATGAAAAATGCTGTTGAAGTCGCTGTTCTGAGAGCAGCTTTGCACGAAGAAGGGAAACGTGTGTTTTCCGCACTGAGACAGTGGCAGAAACCAGCCTCCCCTGGATCCAGAGAAACTCGGCTTAAGTGATAGGTTCTACCATCTCTGTGATGATACTGTTTCCAATAAACTACTTGCGGTGAAACATTAAAACACTGGAGGAGACGCATGTCCAGAGACTCGGAGCCGTGGGGCAGGATGGTGGGCCCCCGGGTAGGTGGTTCAGGGGCTGCGAGAGGCAGCCCCACCGGGCACGCTGACAGGGTCGGAGGGCAGGGCAGCAGGGACTCTTTCCAGGGGTCAGCGGTCCTGCCTGGGTGAACCCAACGACGCACCAGGCCCAGTGAGCGGCGGTGACAGGTGCCGGAGCAGGGACACAGCAGCAGAGCCTGGGACAGCTCTGAAGACAGGGGTGGGACACGGGGGGGAGGCTGCACAAGGAGCCAGGTCACTGGTCACTCACGAAACACTGACAGGACTCACTGCCCAGGGTGAGCGACAGGGGTCCGGCCTGCCCCCAACACCGTGGGCCCAGTGACAGTGGAGACAAAGCAAAAGGAGAGCAGGGCACGGAGCGTGGGGACAGTTACATCCCCTAAAGCAGGTGGCGCCCGAGGGCAGGACGGCTCCAGGCTGCAGGCCTGTGTGGACAGACAGAGCCCTGATCTAACGCAGACTTCCAGGGGCGCCGCAGAGATTCCATGGGGACCCGGCGGTACCCTGGCCTGTGTGACGACAGGGTCACTTGCCACAAGCCCCTGGGCCTGAGGGAAGCCCTCGGCAGCACTGACTCAGGAAATGAGGGACGGGGAGGAATGTGTACCAGGAACAGAAACGTTCTAGCAACCATTGCTCTGGACCAAGGCATGCAGATTGGGGGCCTCTCTTGTTAGGGGGTGACCGGTGGAAGCGGATGGTGCACACAGCCCAGCACCCGTGGGCCCCAGGGCCCAGCTGCACTCACCAGGGGCACAGATGTCTCTCATGTCCAAGGTGGCAGTTTTCTTGTCCACAGGGTTGCTGACCACACAGATGACACTGGCATTGGGCTGGTTCGGGGACAGGTTCACAGCCAGGCTCCAGTTCTGGGGGGCAGGTCCCAGTGTCCCTCTCTGCACCACATCCCAGGGGAGGCCCCTGCTCTCCCAGGTCACCCTCAGGTTCTTGGTGGCCCCTGGGACCTCGCACTGCAGGGTGACATCACGCCAGCCTCCTGTGATGGACGATGATGTGACCAGGATCAGGGGAGGGGGCACTGGCTCTACAGTGGGGATGACAAGAGAAACCATGCCAGGAGTGAGTATGCTGCTCCTGTGTCCCATCGTCCTCCCTCAGGCCACCACCTCGTTGAGCATGCGGATGCATTTTGCAGACAAAATACAATTGCTCCAAAGCTTAATAAACCGTAGGTGACAATAAGGATGGGGCCTCTGAGGTCCCTCCTCGATCACTTCCCCAGATGGAGCAATCATGACTGTCTCCCTCAAAAAGAACAGAGCCAGGACCCCACCAACCCGCACCCACAGATCCAAGCAATAGGGCGTCCCCTGGAGGGAAGCAGGAGGGATGTGGGAGAGAAGGTGTGTCCCCACCCTGCTTGTCCTGCTCTGATGGGACTGGGCTCGCACCGCCCACAGCAGGGTCAGGATGTCCACTGGCTCAGGGGACCAGAGAAAGCCCTGAGATCCTGAAGCAGAGCCACGTGTGGGCGAGGCAGGTGATGCCGCTGTGGTTCTCATGAGCCACTGAACTGGAGGTCACACAGGAAGAGAAGTGACACACTGACAAGTCGGTCACAGAAGTCCCATGAGGACCGACAGCTGTGAACGCCACTCTCTCCACAGCCGTGCGTCTGTGCAGACGGGAAGCTTCGGGAAAGACAGATCTGTTAGGGGGATCTGGTGAGATGTCGCAGTGAACGCGCCTGCAGTTCCCCGGGGTCAGAGCTGGATTTATGGGCTGAGAGGCCACGGCCGGGCAGATGCTGATACCAGGGGCAGGGCTTGAACTTCGGGCGGATTTCTGGCTTGTCTGCACAGAATGGACCCAGAGACGTGACACCCGTTCCCAGCACCTGTGAAGACTGAGGCGTGTGGCAAAGGCAGGTGACGGGAATGACGGAAAGAACACTGCCAACCAACTGGCCCTCACAGAGACTGTTCTAGATGACCTGGGAGGGGCCCCGGTGATCACACCGT
>RJWH01010449.1:0-16687 GCA_004363575.1 Solenodon paradoxus
GCAGGTTTTTCCAGGTGAGATAGGAAAGATTTCTCATTTTAGTTTTAAAAGCCTCTGGTGCCAAAAGGAATTTATGGTTCCATTCTGTCAGCAGCACCACATCCTCCATGTCTGGTCCCATGCTGATTTTGAAACTTAAGCACTGAAATTTCCCCCAACACTAAGATCCTTTATGAGTGTCTCTCACTATTGCCCCTAGACCTTGTTGAGGTGAATTAAGCCAGGAGCTGTCTCATGAGCTGTGCCCCTCATGGCATAAATAGGTAGACAGAGTCATCCACTTGCTTGACTGCCCATACTTTGAGGATAGGGTGAAATCTCTTTCTGTCGACTGATTTTGATTCTTCTTCAGATGTTGGTGACCTGTATTGTTTCTCCAGTCTGCAGATGATTTCTCTGTGTGTGTGCAGTAGGAAGCAGACTCCCCATCATCCTATTAGTCTTAGTGTAGATGATAAATGCTCTTGATCCTGCTTCACTGACTCAGCTCCAGGACAAGGGAACTCCCACAGGAGGATGCTCTCACCTCACTTCAACCACCCTCAGGGAGTGCACCACATAGTGCTACATAGTGACTGTTACAGCCTGTTTTTAAGTCACCCCCTTCAGATAAGTTGTAAGTCTCCTTTAGCACCAAAGAGCGTGGACTCTTCTGTTTCACCTTTGAGCCACAGAATACCTGAATGCTTTGCATCATCTCCATAATGAGCCAGCTCTCAGCAACTCCAGGCAAGAAAGAGGCCCATGATTTATGTTCTAGGGCGATCCTCAAACCCTGACTGATGGCTCTCCTGGCACATCCAGCTTTATCCAGAATAAGAAAAGGAGGCAGGTGGAACATCTTCATCTTTCCCACACTTCCCTCTACTATTGTTACAGCTCTCTCTACTGACAGAGCCAACCGTGTGCTCTTTTAGAAGCAGTGAAGGCAGTTTTATGTCACGCGGGCTCAGGGAATATTTTCCATAATCTGAGCAAACAAGTAAATTGGGGATACATTTTCATAGGATCAGAAGGAGTGCAGGAGAGGGGAAGATGTAAATTAGAATAGGAATCACAAACAGAACCCAAGTTAGTCATTTGTGAATTCCTCACATGGGGAACACACAGGATTCAGTTTATTAAACATGATTGCAAAATGCACGTAGGGCTCCATTCTCAGGTAATAAAGAAAAATCTTTTTGTCTAGCCAGTAACTTCCAGCCAGCCCAGACTGCAAGGCGCCTGATAGCTTGGTGGCCTTCACAACTGGCCCACAGTGGCTAGAAACTGGGGATGCAGTTCTTTTGTTCTACATTCCTCCCTTCTTATTCCTCAAACTGATGATAGTCAGCTTTGATGGATCCATAGATGGGGAATTGAGGTGCAAACTTGATCTTGCTACTTCCTGCTCAATGGGGCTGTTATGGGGGTGTGGCATCTTCGACCATCTGAATATAGAACAGAACATAGTTAGCATTCTTGTTCGTCATCAGTGGGTATGGGGTTATACTGCTGGGCCCGCAAGACATGCTTCGTTGGGACCTGTTGAACAACTGTGTTTATGGTAGACCAAATCAAGCCTATTATGACAGGCAGAAGACAAGGAAGCAGTAGACAAACTCCCAAAATGAGTCCCATAATTCATAACAAAGTTTTGAATTCTCTGGCCCAAGAGACCCAAGAGAGCCATTTGGAGTTAAAGAGGGATTCCCATTTCTGGACTGGGGCATGGGCTATTTTCTGCATACCTCTGGCAATATCTTTAACTATCTTTCCATTATCATCTATTTGCAAGCAGCAGTTTGTCAAATTGAACTTGGCGTAAATTCCTCCCTCCTCTGCTAATAAGTAATCTAAGGCTAGTCGGTTCTGGAGGATGGCAGCTCTCATCTGCGTAGCCTGATCTGCCAGTAAGTCTAGTGCAGTAGCTGTTTGATTGGTAATTATCTCTACTACTGCTTGTAACCTTATCAATCTATTCAGGAGATAGATGGGAGTTCAGTACCCCCAACTGCCATCTTGAGCCCAAGTGGCAGGGCCATAGACTTGAATTATTCTTTCAGGAGGCCATTCATTTCCCCATCATTTGGCATCACCAGTTAAAGTAAGACCAGTATCTATACTTCACTTTGGTCTATATAACTCATCATAAACTCTAATTCCCAACGTTTCCCCTATAGCGTTTCCTAGGAGGAAAAACTGAGGCTTAATTATGCCAGTGTAACAAGTGCCTGTCCAACCTTGGGGTAGGCAGGTATATGCTGTTTTGACACAGATCCAATAGTGACCTTTCAGTGCACAAGTAGTGCTTTTGAAGATCTGCTCCCGGTCATGGAGTCTCAAACTTAGATAACAGTTGTCCAGGCTTCCCAGGGGTGATCCCAGGATTGGTGAACCCCTGTAGGTGCCATATGAACAGTTCCACAGGTTAGAGCTAGGATGCCAAGTACAGTTCTTATGCTGGTGGATTAGACTCCAATACCAAGTGAATCCAGAACTATTATCACCATTAGAGCAGCTCTAAGCCCATTGGTAAGATACACAAGGGCTGAGGCCTGTCTCACTGCACGATTTACAGAGTAATACTGTTTCAAGAAAAACATTTACACATTGGTGTTATAAGAGGGTTGTCTCCTGACTATCTCACTATAAAAAATTTTCTTATCTTTAGGATCTGTCATCTAGCATTGAGTCCAGATGCTGCTAATCAGGATGCTGGATTTGTCCCATTTCCCTTTTGCAGGTGCACAGTCGAGGGGAACTGCCTTCCTGGCTTATGTCCAATTACAATGAACATGGCCAAGGAGGATTCCTGACCTTCCAGTGGTCTGATTTAGACAATATATTCCAGGGGGTGTTTCTACCAATGGCCAATCATGGTTTGTCTCTAGGTTCCACCAGCCTGTCCCATGATGGACTTGGGAGAGGTTACTCAGAATCCATTCAAGGCGAAGTGGGGTGGTGACCCAGGGTCAGTTTGTTTCTGGCCCTGGCCCACCACATACCCAGCAGCTGGATAAATTAAAAGTAGATATAGTTATATAGTTATAGCCTAGGCTAGCTGCAAGAAGCAGTTAGGTATATGTTGATCCACTGTTGGGGCTGCCCATAGTAGGTGAATCAACACCGCGAACAGACTGTATACCAGGTTCATGGTTTAAGAGATGCAAAAAAGCCAGAGCAATATTCCAGAGTGTAATTCGCGAAAGGCTGGCCTTGCTAATTATCTATATATGCTGATAGGCAGCAATCCCATGGAAGAGGTCCACAGGACTGACTGATAAGGGCAACTGGAAGAAGTAAAGTCCAGAGTAGGAAAAGAGCAAGGAACAGAGATAAACATGGAGTCTCCTGGTGAGTCATCAGCTCCTCTAGGTCTCTGGTGGGTCGCAGGTCAGCTTGAGATGGGTGGGAGACAGGTGCTGGGCAGTCCAAGTGGTGCTCTGGCCTGTGGGGCCTCCCTCCTAGCTGGGTGATTTGCTGCTCTGATGAACTGTTTTCACTCGTGAGTAGAGCACCCACGGAGCTAGACCTGAAACTGTAAGAGCAGTTGGAGTAACAAGCACAACAGTATGTGGACCTGTCCACTGAGGTCTCAGTGGTTCCTTCTTCCAGTCTTTGACCCAAACCTGATCCCCAAGTTCATATGGGTAAACTGGGGTTTCTAATGAGACTGGGGCTCTCTCTAGTACATATTTGTTTATAGCCCGAAGGGTGGTGCCTAGAGCCTGGACTTGTTCCCACAGATGCTTGCCTCCCAATTGAGGAAGACTCCCGGAAATGTTACCCAGGATCTGTGGGGGCCTTCCGTACAGAATCTCAAATGGAGAGAACCCATGCTTTCCTGGGGTGCATCTTACTTCGAGAAGAGCTAAGGGCTGGAGGTCCACCCAAGTATGACTTGTTTCTTGAAGTAGTTTTCCCAAAGTACCCTTGAGGGTGCGATTCATTTGCTCAACTTTCCTTGAACTCTGCGGTTGGTAAGCAGTCTGTTGTCTCCAGGTCACCCCTAGTCCCTTTATAACTGTCTGGACTAGATTGGCCACAAATGCTGGCCCATTGTCGCTATGGATGGTTAGGGGTATGCCAGACCTGGGAATTATTTCTCTGAGGAGGACTTTTGCGACTTCACTACTCTTTTCGGTTTTGGTAGTGACTGCCCCTGTTCAGTCTGAATAGGTGCAGATCAAGACTAGGAGGTACTGGTACCCTTGAGCCCAGGGCAGTTCAGTGAAGTCTACCTCAATGTCCTCAAAGAGGGCACTGCCCATCCACTACACCCCTGGGGGTGGACGTGGGACAGTGCTGGTGTTATTTTTAGCATATGTGATACACCATTCTGTGATCGTCCTGCAGAGGGCAGAGAGCTTACTGATATAAAACTGCTTTCGTAGAAGCATTTCCAGAGGTGTCTTCCCAAGAGGAGTTAGCTGGTGCTAATCCATGACAAACTGGATTCTGAGTGCAAGTGGAACCTATACTCTGCCATCTGGAAGCTGCCACCATTCCCCTTGTATTTTGATGGTCCCTTCTGATTTGGCCCATTCTTCTTCCCTTGGAGCATATTGAGGTTGTGTTGGTCTTTGGACTGAGACCAGGAGGCAGGCTGTGTTTCCAGCTCTGCCTCCTGCTGCCATTTTTGCAACCTTATCTGCTAATTTATTACCAATTGATATAAAAGTTATACTCCTTTGATGTCCATGACAATGCAGGATTGGGACTTGTACTGGAAGCCAAAGAGCCTCTAGTAGTGTCAGAATCTCTTCTTTGTTTTTAATGTCTTTGCTCCCAGCAGTTAATAGTCCACTCTCTCTGTAAATGGCTCCGTGTATGTGCACAGTAGCAAATACATAGTGGGAGTCAATATAAATATTAACTGTTTTCTCTTTTGCTGGTGTTAGGGCTCTGATCAAAGCCTGAAGTTCAGCCCGCTGCGCTGACAAACCCTGGGGGAGCGTTTTGGCTTCAATTACAGAAGTTTCTGTGGTTATGGCGTAGTCAGCCCACCTTTCCCCTTCTTTCACATAGCTGCTTCTATTTGTGAAGAGAGTGAGCTCAGGGTTCTGTAATGGGGAATCTCACAGGTATGGGCGGCTGGCATACACCTCATCTATCACTTCAGCACAGTCATGCTCTGGATTGCCTTCCTCTGAAGGTAGCAATGTGGCAGGGTTTAGGGTTCACACAGTTTCTAGAGTCAACCGAGAATTTTCGCAGAGTAACCCTTGGTACTGGGTAAGCCGGGTGTTAGACAACCATCTGTGCCCTTGACTATTCATCAGTCATTACTGCAGGAGGCACTTTCACATTTATTTCCTGGCCAAGCGTGAGCTTGTCTGCTTCCCTGACAAGAATAATGGTAGCAGCCAGAGATCTTAAACAAGGAGGTCATCCCAAGGCTACTGAATCCAGCTTTTCAGACAGGTAGGCCACTGGCCTCTGCTACAGACCAACTGCCCGAGTAAGTACTCCCAATGCCATTCTGTCCTTCTCATGAAAAAACAGGTTGAAGGGCTTTTCTACGTCCCGAAGTCCTAGTGCCAGGGCCTGCCCAAGCAATTGCTTAATTCCCTGGAACACCCTCTCTCCTCCTCCCAGATGAGGGAGTTTTGCTCCAGACCTGTCAGGGGCTTTGCCAAGGCTGAGAAGCCAGGAATCCAGATTCGACAAAACCCTGTGGCTCCTAAGAATTCGCGGTTTCCTCCTGGTCTTAGGCTGGAGTAGGGCTAAAATGACTTCTTTCCTCTCGGCTCCCAGCTCCCGGTGCCCTTGGGAAATGTCAAAACCCAGATAATGTACTTTTATCATGAGGCTCAGTACCCCGATTCGGCGAGATGCTCAAGAAGGTTATACAGGTAACTGCGAGGCAGTTTTCCTCAGTTGTACTAGCTAGGAGTAGATTGTCCACATTGGAGGAGAGTACAACAAAATTTTTCACAGGGAAAAGTTGCCAAATCTGCAGCCACGGCTTCTCCGAACAGTGCAGGAAAGTTTTTGAAGCCCTGGGCAATCTAGTCCAAGTCATCTGCATTTGCCATTTTGTATTTGGATTAGTCCATTTGAATGCAAACAAGGACTGACTCTGAGGAGCCACTCTGATGCAAAAGAACACATCTTTTAGGTCTAGGCAGGTAAACCAACCTGTATTTGGAGGTAATTTGGTCAACAGAGTGTATGGATTTTGGGACCACAGAATGCAGTGAAACAGTTACTTAGTTAATGGCGCTTAAGTCCTGCACTGGCCAGTAGCCTCCCCCATTCGGATTTTTAACTGGCAACAGAGGCATATTCCAGGGTTACTGACACTCTTTGAGAATACTTGCTTCTTTTAATTGGTCTAAGTGTTCTTATGTCCCTAGCCCAGCTTCTCAGGGGATAGGATATTGGCACAGGCATTGGGGCTGGAACCCTGGCTTTAATTCATCTATAGCTGGAGGCCTTCCTTTCGCCAATCCCAGTGGATTAACTTCTGCCCAAGCTAATGGAAAAGTGGAGAGTAACTCTGGTGGGTTTTTCTCCTCCATTCCCTGAGAGCTGTAAATACACCATTCCTCTTCTTGGGGCATGGTGACGGTTAGAACAATCCCTGTGGTTTCAGGTTTCAGACGCAGGGTGGCTTTTTCTTTTTGACTGAATGAAGTCTGAGCTCCAAGTTTGGCTAACAGGTCTCGCCCGAGCAGGGTTATGGGACAGTCTGGCATATATAGGAGCTCATGCTTTACTCTGTGGTCTCTGAGCTTGCAAGTTTGGGCTTTGAAGAAAGGCTGGCAAGTTGCTCAATCCCCCGTGGCTCCCATAATGGTGGCCATCTTTGTTCCGAATGGGCCCACTGGGGTTGTTACAACTGAATGCTCTGCTCCAGTATTTACCATAAATTCTATTGGTTGGCCCCCTACTTTTAATCTGACCATAGGCTCCAGGGGACCTAAATTCAGGGACCCCTGTCTGTCTCAGTCCATGTCGGCCTCCGCCATTCCAAGGAAGTTCGAGCCCCTCCCTTCTCCTTCGCGTGGGGACGGACACTCATTTTTCCAATGATCAAACTCTTCATAGTAAGCACATTGGTCCTCCCTGAGCCGGGGCCCACCTTCCTTCCATCTTTGCAGTCTCTGCCCCCTTCCACCTTTGTGTGGCCATTTTTCCTGGAGAGCTGCAGCTAACAACGTGGCCTTCTCCTTCAATCTGCCATCAGCCTCCCTCCTGGCTGCTACTTCCCAATTCATAAGGACCTTGTTGGCTACTTCTAACAGCAGGCTGATATTCGTTCCAACGAAACATTCCAGCTTTTAGAGCTTCCTATGGATGTCTGCGGCTGATTAGGCCACAAAGGTGGCATTTATCGTCCTCCGATTATCTGGGGCCCCTAGGTCAAACGGGGTGTAAATTCAAAATGCCTCACATAACCGTTCGTAATAGTCTCCTGGTGGTTTGTCGGGCCGCTGGGTAACGGCGGTGGTTTTGGACACGTTGGTGGGTTTTCAGGCCCCAGCTCACACTCCCTGCAAGATGGCTGCCTGGTATCACTGGATATTGGTACGTCCCTCCTCCATATTGAAATCCCAGTTGGGCCGTCCTTCCAGAGCTATTGTTCTGGTCCAGGCGACTGTGTCAACAACTCCAGCGGGGGCATTTGCTTCTAGGTAAGAAAAAGTTTCCCCCTTTATGTGCTGCCTTTCTTCTGTGTTAAAGAGAGTGTGAAGTAACTGCTGGAAGTTCTCCCAAGTAGGACGGTGTGTTTGGAAAATAGTCTTAAGGAAGTCTATCATAGCCTGGGGCTTTTCTGAGTAGGAAGGAGTATGATGTTTCCAATTTAGAAGGTCTGTGATTGGTAAAGGCTGATAATAAATCATGGGGTGTTCAGGACAGATGGTGCCATCTCCCTCTATTTGGTCCGGTCCCGGCATCTCTTGAAGGTGCATCTGGAGGGCAAGTTTCTGATTTCCGGGGCATAAGCTCCTGCCCTGGTCAGGAGAGTGAGGATCTTGAGTTGGCCTTGGTGGGGAGATGGTAGGTGATGGAGTATTTGGACCTCCTCCCAGCGGGGCTGTGGGCTGTGCTGGAGAAACATATGGGAGAGCGGGTAGCTCCTCTCCAAGGTCACCCTGGAGAATGGGCTTAGGATCTTTCAAGGACTCTAATGTGCTTTTTGGGGAGCATTTGGGGTTCTCTGTGGCTCTCGGGGGCCTCTTGATAATTATGATTCCAAAAGAATCCTAGCCTCACCCTTTCTAATTGAGCTGAATTGTACCCATGAGGGTAGTGTGTGGGTGACTCTTAACCAAGAGTCTATGTACAGAAATTGGCCTGGGTGACTGGGGTCACCGGCCACTATTCTCCAAACGTCTGGAACTACTGGGACTTCTAAAGTACCCTCTATTGGCCAACCGGTTCCAAAGGCGGGCCACTCAACTTCACATAGGGTTTTTAACTTTCCTGGGGGTCAGTTTTATACTGTAATCCTCAGAAAAGCCCTTCTTAAAATTCCCCAACATACAGTTCAAAACTGTCAGCTTGCTTTGATTCTCCCTGCTCCTGAGCAATGGCACCAAACAGACAAAGGAAGGGTAGTCACTATTCAAAACAGCTCACACAGATGCCAGCCTGGCTGTTCCTCTCATGAGGATAAAGTCATCTTAGCTAGAGGTGCGTCGGTATAACCCCCGGACCTGGTCACCTGGTAACCACGCGAGTCACCTTTATGCTTTATGATAACATTGGGACCGCAGGGATGACCCATTCAAATCCCATGGCTCACGCTGTGGGACAAACAAATCATTTACATGCCAGTCACGGAGAAGTTATAACATTCCCTCCTCCGGACTTCTCTGACAGAGATTCTGGTAATCCACCAGTAATATCACCAGAGGTGATCAGACTTCTTCTACCCAGTGGGGCAGACCTGAGCTGGGTCTTAGATGCTGGGATGTTATCTGATCTAGCAGCCATCAAGCCTTCACTTCCTTCTGAGAGCCTGGCAGGGTGCACCGCTCAGGGCCGGCGCGAGGTATCCATTCATGGGGCTGCCAAAATTGTGGTAGGGCGCGCCTCCCCTCAAGTCTTCCTGCATCCCACTGGCCTTGAGATGGTCCCCAAAGCCGTTAGCCCCCAAAAGCCAATGCGTTTGGGGTTTCCCAGTCAGGGAACCAAATGTTACAGCTCCCTCTCTACTGACAAAGCCAAGCATGTACTCTTCTAGAAGTAGTGAAGGTAGATTTATATCTCATGGCTCAGGGAATATTTTCCATAATCTGATCAAACAAATAAGCTGGGAGTACATTTTTATAGGGTCAGAGGGAGTGAAGTAGAGGGGGAGGTGTAAATTAGAATAGGAATTACAAAAAGTCTTTTGTGAATTTCTCACATGGGCAACACATAGAATTCAGTTTACTAAACACATAATTGCAAAATGCACATAGGGCTCCATTCTCAGGTAATAAAGAGAAGTCCTTTTATCTAGCCAGTGACTTCCAACCAGCCCAGACTGCAAGGCGCCTGATAGCTTGGTGACCTTCACAGCTGGAGCATGGTGGCTAGAAACTGGGAGAGCAGTTCTTTTCTTTTACACTATCAGGAAGATGAAAAATGGAGGAAAATACCAGTATCAAACTATGATTCCTTCCCCAGCTCCCCCTCCTCCTCCATTTCTCCCTCTCTTTATACAGATAGCAAAGGGGGGAATTTTATTGATAAGATTCTACCAGAAGCCCACAGTACAGCAACACATGTGCTAAGAAGTTTAGCACTAAAAGATTAGTTATATGAAAGGAGAAGGAAGTGGCTTTTCTCATCAATGAGGTTATCAGAGTACTTCACACTGTCATGTTGGATGAATGCAAATAATTTACATGACCCATCTAAATTTCTGTGCATGACATTGAGGACCCTCCATAACCTGAGCACTATGTAACACTTCTGTGACCCTCCCCTCACTTACTACCTATTTGAGTCATGAGAAGTCAGAAATCACTGTCTACCCTTCTCCCCATCATGTTGTTTCAATACTTTGGTCTTTTCAATACATTTTCCCTCTGCCCTAAACTCATTTTTCCTCTCCCCTCTCTTTTTCTCTCCATCAATCTGACCATGCTCTCTATGCTATCCTTAACTTCCAGATGGAGTTGACCGCTTCTTCCTCATATTATTGAACTCTGGACTCTACATTAAATAGAGTCAAGACTGTGATCTCCTTGAGGGTGGAGAGCATGACTTACTCACTTTTCTATGCCAGTACCAAGCAGAGTAATTGGCACAGAATTAGTGTGGAATACATAATGAACTGAATTAAGATTCTGAAATAAATTGACCATATCTAATTTGTTTATTGCTCTTGTGAGGGATCCCTCTTTCTATTTTTATTTTGAAGATTAATTTTGGGAGCAGATTATTCAACACAGGTCATTTGAAACATGAATTATATTATCTCTGCGTGTTCTGATTATATACCTTTTATAAAAATATATTATAAATAGTAATTTCCCTGTCACTCTTATGATATAGGTTAGTGTCATCATATTTATTCAATAGTTTATTTAAACTTCTATTTTTCTCACTCTCTTTCTTCAGAAAAACACGGTTTTAAAAGACAAAGGACCTAGAATATCTACATATAAGACAAGTCAAGAAAAAAGAAGTAATTGACCTCCAAATTCTTAACACTGTAATAAACCAGCTCTTTGATAGCATTGATTTAATAACTAACTCAAGATAAATCTTAAAATCACCTGATCTGTAGTTTCTTTAAAACAAATAGTTCAACCAACAGAGGCACATGAAATGAATGATAAGCAAGGATAATCAATACTATCAAATTCATTCTCTAGCTCTAGTCCAAGAGAACAGTGATGGAATATTTTTACTTCCTAAAGAAGCTAAACAATGTTATATCTTATGACTTATGAGAGAGGCAGTTGCACAATGGTTTGTGCTAATATGTGCCAGGCACTATTCCTTACTAAATACTTTATTTTGGAGAGCAAATGTTTCAGTTCAAATTTGAAGAAAGGGGAAAAACCGAAGTCCCAGTTCAAAGGCAGTAAGAAGGAGAAATTCTCTATTACTTGGTAGAGGGCCAGCCTTTTTTTTTTTTTTTTTCTTCTATTCAGGCCTTCAACTTGTTCGAGTCCTATTCACACTAGGTAGGGCAACCTGCTTTATGCAATCATCCAGTTCAGTTCAAAAGGTGATTTTTATTGTCTTTTTAAAAAATTTAACTGTATTGTAAGACCATTGCATCATAATTTTATATAGGCTTAAGATGTGCATCATTGTACAGCAACATCTGTATTTAATAAAGTTTATCACCACCATTTCAGTTCTTCCTTCACTATATGATTGATCTCTTTTTCTCAATTGCCTGCCCCTTTTTCTCTTCTCTTCCTGAAATCACTAGTTTTATTTACTAAAAATCTATTTTAATTTAATTTAATTCATTCATTTGCTTGGTTTATATACCACATGTGAGTGATAGCATACAATGTCTGTCTTTCTCCTTTTGGTTTATCTCACTAAGTATAATTATCTCTAGGTCCATTCATGTTGCTGCAAATGGCAGGATTTCATCTTTTTTGATAGCTGAGTATTACTCCATTGTGTATTTATATTCCACATCTTCTTTATCTATTTTGTTATGTACTCTTTCAGGTTGTTTTCTACTCATGGCTATTGTAAATAGCACTGTGATGAATAGAAAGCTGCATATGTCTCTGCAAATTAGCAGTGTTGTGTTTTTTGGGAAAATACTCAGTTATGGAATGATGGGATCACACGGAATTTCCACTCTCAAAATTCCATGGAATTTTTGAGGCATCTCCTTACTGCCTTCAAAAACAATTGCACCATTTTACACTCCCACTAAGAGGATATAAGAGCTCCCTATTCTCCACATCCCCTCCAACATTTGTAATTTACAGACTTTTGCATTATAGCAATGCTCATAGGTATGAAGTAATAACTCATTGTTGTTTTGATTTACATTCTTTAATAACAAGAGAAGTAGAACATTTTTCCATGTGTGTATTAGCCATCTGCATGGCTTCTTTAGAGAATTGTCTATTAAAGTCTTCTGTCCATTTTTAAATTGTATTGTTTGTTTTTCTATTGTTTTTTGAGATTTTTATAGATTTGGATATTATGCCCTCATCAGATATATGGTATGCAAAGTTCCTCTCACATTCAGGAAGATATCTTTTTGTTTTGATAATAGTTCTTTCATTGTGCAGAAGCATTTTAGCTTGACTTAATGCAAATTTTTTTTTATTTTGGATTTTATTTCTCTTGACATTGGAGTTGACTTCCAAAGACATATCTTAGGTCAGTGTCAAGGAATGTTTTGCCTATGTTTTGTTCTATGTATTTTATGGTTTCAGGCCTTATATCTAAATCTTTAATACATTTTGAATTAGTTTTTATGTATGGTGTTATGTAGTGATGTAGTTTAAGCCATTTGCATGGGACTCTCCAATTTTCCTAAGGCCATTGTTTTCAAAAGGTAATTTTATCCAAGACACCTGCGCAAAAACACCCAGAATAATGTTTGCCCAAATTTGGGGACATGCCATGGTCCAGTAAAGTTGACACATGAACTGACCATCACCTATGTGACTGCTTGAATGACTCTCTTGCTTTATAGAGAAGGAAAAAGACAAAAGCGACATAACTTCCTTGTTACATATAACTGGTAAATGGCTGTTTTTTCTGCTCCAACCCAGGTCTAACTGTCCAAAACAAAGTATTTAAAGAAGAGAACAGAGTTTAGAATTTTGACAGATCTGAGTTCTTTTGTGGCAACTAATTTGTTTGTTTGTTTGTTTTTAAAGGAAACACACAGCAAGAATGAAGGCATTTAGGCAGGCAGGCAGAAAGAGAGAGAAGGAAGGAACATTCCTATCTATTTTTATTTAGTTGTTCATCTTGGTCACTCCCTTCCAGCCCCATGATGCAAACTTGGGTCCCTGGGATGTATGCAGACTGTCCTTGGCTGGAGGTGGCAGACCCAATCGCTGGCACCACCAGGGCATGCCAGGAATTAAATTTTTAAAAATAAACATAAATGCATGTACTGCTGTACTTGGCAGGTAGACTCATCATATATAGTTATATAATTAACATTATTATTAGTAGTAGTAGTACTAGTATTATTAAAGGAAATATTGGTATTAAACTTTTGTCCTCTTAGAATACTTGATAGTAAGAATGCTAACCAGAATTTAAATAGAGATGTATTTATTCTTTCCCTTGGCTTTGTGATAGAAAGCTAAAAAATGGTTTAAGTCACTCAATAGTTAATTTCTCCAACATATCCTCTTGCAAAAATAATACCTTTGGCAGAGATATACCTTATTCCTGCTGATGTCATTAGAAAATGGCAAGGTCAGCCAAAATGAGAAATTGATAGCGTCTCTGTCTTTCCAGTTTTAATAAGTATTATCAAAAGAAATAATAATCAGACTTGAAGTTGTTTGTCCTTGAAATGTCTTTTTAAAAAGACCTCCCACTGATCAAAAGCGTTTGGGAAAAAGCAGAGATTCTTCAAGTGCATTTCCTTATTCTATGTGATAGAAATAAAATACTCACTTTCGGTGACTCAGGCACTGGGCTGTTTGTCTCCTTTTCCTAGGGTGTCAGAGAATGTTGGTAAAGGTTGTTCTAATAAATTAATAAACCAGATTTTCCAGTGTGTAAATAAATACAGTCTTTTGGAGAATACATGATCTTTAAAGACTTTGTTTCACAGGCTCCCAGTCTCATTCTAGGGCAAGATTCCAGGCAAAATTGTGATGTTATATAAATATATTTCTTCTGCTGCTATTGAGTCTCTTATCTTCCATCCAAAATCCTCATGTTCTTTCATCTCCACATTTTGTGTTCTCAGCGAAGGATGTGATAAACTCATAGGCACTGAGATAATGATGACTTAGAAGAAGTATGGTGCACTCTCCACCAAGCCCCTTTATAATTTAATAAGCTTTATAATTTACGAAGCTTTAATTCTAGGTATCAGTGGGATTCAGGAGGCTCTTACTTGCAGAAGGACCGTGCTGGAGTAGCTAAAATCACAACCTAAAGGAAATAAGATTTCTCTGCTTTCGTAGATGTTAAAGGCAGTTTTGCTCTTTTCTCATTTTTAAGATCTAATGTGGACTTGAATTCCAGCCATGCTAGTCTCTCTGCTAATCACTCATATTGATGCATACTAGTACTTTCTTCATCCTATCTCTGAACAGTGCATCGATGCTATTTCTCCTATGACAATAACTTCCACTCCCCTCTTGGGCAATTCATACCCCTTTCTACAAATAAACCCAGCTTAATCACAATCACATCCATTCAAGTATGGTTTAATTGAGGAAATGAACCATCCTCCAAAGAATCAACTGTGAAAGAGTACATGATAATATACAAATAAAAGCCACTTGGACATGGGCTGGCAATAGATTCGTACATAAAATGTCATCCTCATCCCCAAGGAACCTACCTTCCTGTAAGGGACAGAGAAAGATAAACAGAAAAGTATAATAAAGCAAGGAGGATACTGTGGAAGCAAAAGACACAGGAATTGAGGGTTCAGAAAGGCGGGTACCCACCTGCAAGGGTACATTATTGTTAGTTGGGTGGCCCTTAGAAATGACATCCTCTCAGGAGTTGTGCCACACAGATGCTATACAATTTTCTTTTTCTAATTTTTTCTAACCACTGCATCACAATTATAATAGAAAGCATTTTAGTCTAACAGAACCAATGGAAACACAACACGAGGAATGTTTCCTCATGTGGTCTGATCATGAGCATCTCAGATGCAGAGCTCTCAGTGTCTCATACTCAACAACCAAGATCATCAAGTGCAGTGATTAAGAACCAACCGGCTTAGGTTTGAGTCCAGGACTCATCATGTACTACAGGTTTGAATATAGAAAAGAGGCTTAAACTCTTCATGCCTCAGTTTACTCATCTATAGTAAGAAATAACTCATAGGGTTAATGTGAGAATCAAATGAGATAATAAAGTTAATTATACTGTACCTAAACCTAACAAAGTAGTTTTCTAGGAACGCTGGTATAAATGACCAGGGGGTGGCTTAAAACAATATTTTCTTACAGTTTTGGAGGCTGAAAGTTAAAAATTAAAGTGTTGTCAAGGCCAGGTTACCTCTGAAGTCTTTAGGAAGAATTATTCCTTGGGTCTTAGCATCTGGTGGTTGCTGGCATTTCTGGGCATTCCTTGGCTTGTAGACACATCAATCTGACTTGGTTAGTCCATATTATTATCCTTGTTTGTCTCTCTGTATCGTCACATGATCTTCTTATAGAGAATCTAGTCATTGGATTTAGAGCCTACTTTAATCCAGTACCTCATCTTATTTTAAGTAATTACATCTTCAAAGGCTCTATTTCCTAATGTCACATTCACAGGTTTCAAGTGAACACAAATCTGAGAGGAACATTATTTGATCTAGTACATCAAGTTGATTTATTCATGATTTATTCATATTTATTCATAGCACACCTATTTTTACCATACATGCACACACACATATACTCGAACACAAACACAAAACACAAAATACACTCACCTTCACATAAGGAAGGTGGTAACATCAGAAACTTTTAGAAATGTGTTAACTTCAATATGACCTTACTCCTCTTTATTCCCACAATAATCTATCCATTTCTGAGCCAAGTGGTAGTTGGGCTTTCCCAGAAGAAGACCTTAGGGTGGGTATGAGGCTGTTGGAGAGAACCAGTACAGGAACATGTTTGCCCTGGGGCAGTCCCAGGGCAGAGTTGATATTAGGATACAGTTTTCCTAAACCCCAACAAGTTGAAGAGTAGCTGAACAGGTGACTGAATCGCCTTTATTCCAGAGTATGAAGAAATGCTAAGATATTAAATGTAGAGATGATAAGTGGAGCCTGACGGCCCAGTGGCTACAATAGCCCCACCCAAAAGAAAAGATCCAGTGTGTTTGCTTTCATTTTAAGACCTTTTGCTAATAAGGTGCCCCTGCAACTGCATCTGAGCAGCCAAAGAAAAATTGCAAGGCACACCAGGGATCCAGGCAGAGAGAACTGAGCATGAGTCAGGATGAACGCCTGTTGAAGGAGAGCTGCTGGAGAAGACAATGGATCACATGAATAAAACAGTGAAAAACACACCAGCGTATATGGAGAGAGAAAAACCCACATGATCTATAAATGAAAACATTCAGTGATGAAGGAAAAAGAGTGTTGTCCTAACCAAGAGCTGTGTACCAGTCTGGAAGATCAAATTAATCAAGGCCCAGCAGACTTTCAAAGAAATGGGGATCATGATGAGAAAGAGAACAGACTTGGAGAAAAGATCTATGAAAAACTTCAGATCGGAATTAGAAGAATTCCAACAAAAGAAAAGGAAAAATATAGATGAGAGAGCTAAAGACCTGTGAAGAGCTACAATTTAAAAATGCATACTATGTTCCAGGAAAGCCTGAAGAGAAAAGACTTTACTAAGCATATTCTGCTGAAATCTCTGAATTCTGTCAGGGACAGCTGGTTGCCAAAGAACTGTTTTTTCAGTGCTCTCTGAACCTGAACGCCCTAAAAGTTTTTATCTCTCAAAACATATGTTATAACTGCTTTGATGTATTGGCGCTTAAAGTACTTGCTGTATTGCTTTTTGAAGTTGTTTTTCTATTTGAAATAGCCTATCATTGTAATCCTATGAATGACGTA
>RJWH01010450.1:0-16682 GCA_004363575.1 Solenodon paradoxus
TGAGTCAACAAAATTCTTAGAAAATTTTAAGGCCATGAGGGAGTGGAGCCTATTAGTCTGTATTCATGAATGAACCAGACAGTTTTCTTGCTTGTGCTGAAATGAATGTTAAATGAGTTACCCTTCGCAAAGAGTGGCTCAGCACAATATAAGTTATTCCATGCACACACCATCAGAAACATCTCCATTTTGGGAATAAACAAATCTTTCAGGAATCCTTTAACTGAGAGAATTCAAGACATGGTCTTTTATTATTTGAATAATAAGAAAGTCAGTCAAGCTGAGTAGTGGGAAGGTGTTTAATTCAATTCCTATAGCTGTTGCAAAGAATAAAATTAAACTTGGAGGTCCCGGAGATTAGCATGTCAATATAATTTGCTGAGTAAGTAGAAAGTAACTCATTGATTATGTAAAAAAAACTCTAAATTAGGGGTAATAAAAACTATAGTGAAACAGGAACCAAATGCAACAGGTCAAAAATTAGAATTATTTTTATCTATACAAAATAGCAAAAATCATTGATATTGTTAACCTGAAAGCATTATGCATACATGGCATCCCCTGGTGGAGCATAGACCACATACTGCTGGACTCCAGTCCTGGGTCTGGGGGAAACAACCAGTATGAACAACTAAATAAAAATAAAATGCATCTTCTTCCACTCTCTCTGCCTGCCTGCCCACTTGTCTTGTTCCTGTCTGCACCTTTCCTTTAAAAAAATGTTATGCGTAACAAAAGGAGTAGATAATTTAAACATAAACTTTAGCATAAATTTTAGAGGGATACTGATACATGTACAATATTAGAAAAAAATAATTTAACTGACTAATGATTGAACAAACACAAATTAAAGCAGCATCAATTCCATCTTATCAAATTAAACAAAATGGAAAACCCCTTAATACTCAATACTTGTGAAATGATAATATTCATATACATGAATGCAGATATTATAAGTTGATAAATCCTTTTGAAATTGCATGTGTGCATCACCAAACATGCATAATCATTAAAGTATTTTCCTGATATTTTCTAGGATTTACACTAATGAAATGAAAAATTATATTAAATGTAAAGACATTAATCGCAGGATATGCAGAGTCACAAACGTGTATACCATCTTACAGTATTCTGCACCATGTGGACAATCTTTTTATCTATCTGTCTACTATCTATCCAAGCATTCTAGAAGGAGGTCAGAAAACAAAATATCAAAGCCAAATCAATAACAATAGTCATTGCAAGAAAATGAAACTGATTAATTTCGCAGAAATATATACACTCTCGTGTTCACTGTGGCAATATTTCCAAGAGCTGGAAACAACCTAAATGTCCATGAACAGATGAGTGGATAAAGAAAATGGGGTATACATACAAAATGGAATACTACACAGCCATCAAAAGGAGAAGCCCTGCCATTCATGGGCTACATGGGTGGACTTAAAGAGAATTATGTTTGGCCAAAAGGAGAAAGACAAACAGCATAACATACTATCACTCATTTGAGGTGTATATATAGAGAAAGCAAACAAATAAACTAAATAAAATAACAGATTTCAAAAAAGAGAACTAGTTCAAACAACAATAGCCTTTTAATGGGGAAAAATCAAATCAGAGAATACAGGAAGAGATGGGGGACAAACAGATTTATGGACATTAATTGCATAGTGAAGAAAAAAAAGAAAATAGTGGTAAACTTACTGTATTATATACAGATGTAAATTTGCTATCATGTGTACCTCAAACCTAGTGAATGTTAAGATGCAATATTCCTTCAATAAAATGAACTTAAGAAAGTTAATAAAAAAAAATAGACAGCACTAGGAGGGGCTTCAACAGACCTCAGAATTTTCTATGTTCACTAAATAGAAGGGGAAAAGTTTTATTACTTTACATTTACTTAAATCTGAGATGCCAGCGAGAACAGCCCTGTGGCACTGAGACAGGAGAATGACTGCCATACCCCTCTTTCTGTCCTGTACTCTTACCTTAATTAGAATCTCATATGTTAAACCAATGACTTCAGAAAATATTAACTTACCCTTGTAGCAACTATTAGTACCTTTATTCTAATAATCCTACTTCCTATCTCCCCTAGAATTCTGTATCCACCTGAGTTTAAGAAAAGAAATGAATCTCTAAATAGAAAACAAAATAAGGGAGATGAGTAACAATACAGGAAATACACACCTAGAAATAAGGCTCAATCTAATGAAAGGCTACCTGTAGCCAGCACTTCCCATTCACATATCTATCACTGAAGAAACCACAGGGGCCTCCTGGTCTCCAGCTTAGGGAAATGTGTAGATGCCTGACAAGTTTTAACTCAGGCCTAGAATCCAATGTGTCAAAAAGCTTAATAACCTCGAGTACTTCCTTCATAGAGTCAGTTTGCAGTTTTGCATCCCTAATATGCAAACCACTATGATGGACAAAATGAAGGAGGGGGATACTGAGTAACTTGTATCATCAGCATTTTTTCAGTTTTTCTTGGCGCAAGGAACAAAAGCTCAAAATATAATGGCAGCCCTGATGTTCCACTCTGCTGCCACTATCAGATGCTGACATGACTACAGCAGAAAATCACCCCGTGGAAATACAATTGACCTGAGCAACTGTTTAAGTTTTTCAAAGTGAGGTGCTCAGAGGGCAACATAAGAACTCACCCCTTCTGCTGTCTCCCCACATGGACCCTAATAAAGGTCTGATATAAGGCTCTGACTTCTGGTTAATTACTTAAGTGTCAAAGAACTCACAGGGTCCTTCACCTGGTACAGTACCACACCCTGCAGCTGAATCTCCAACCTGATTGTCTGTCCGGGGGGATCATCCAGTGTTTCCTCATTTCACCAGCCAGACCCAAGTTTTGGACTTTTGAGAGATGGGACAAGATTTCTGGATCTCACTCTGATCCCTTTGGTAGGCTGACCATTTAAAATGGGACAGTACTTTTTTTTTCTTCATATTTCCTGAACATCCTATTGTTTTCATGTTAATTTTTGCCTCATGTTTAAAAAACCAGGGCCATCTTTAACACAGGGCAAAAGAGGCAGTTGAATTGCCCTAGGCCCAGTCTGTTGAGGGGGCCCACAAGCTGCTGCCTCTTTTGCCCCGCATTAAAGATGGCTCTTGTCTTGTTTCCTTCCAAGAGGCGGGAACGGCAGTAATGGCCTTGGCCCACTGCAGTCCTGTTTCTTCAAAGAGAGCAGAATAGTACAGTTTGGTCAAGCTGCTGGAAAGTACCATGGGGGTTATTTCTGGCACTATGCGGGGTATCTCTGGCACTGTAGGGGTTATTGGCATTTCTGGCACTGGGATGGTTAAAGTAGTGTGTGTTTAGATGTAGATGGGTCTTATAGGGGTGCCAAATTTGGTTTCAGCTGAGAAAATCAAATCTAAGGTGCCAAGTCTCCTACATGGGCTGTGGCTATTTGTATGAAATCCCAAGGGATCACACATCATTACTACGAGACTGCTCATCAGCATGGCGTGGTACTTATTGCTGGCCTGGCTTCTGTGTTTCTGCTTGGATTGCTCTACCTCCTCCCCTCCCCTTTGTCTCCAGGATAACCCTGTTCTGCTTTTGCCATTCTAATGTCCTGCTTTTGTCTCAAGAAATATGGTCTATCCACTGGCAGAAACTCGAATTTAAGGAAAACCTGAACCCATGATGTTCCCAGGCAGTTTAGGCAGGTTGGAACCAGTCCCACTCCATTTCTGGCCCAGATCCGCACACTCACCATCTCTGACCCAGCTCTGGGCTCTCCCAGGTATCCTCTATGCAGTATTGAAGCTCCAGCAGCTGAGAGAGACCAGAAACAGAAATGATGCCAAATTAGCAAATATGCATGAGTGCAGGAACACAGAAGAGCCACTTCCTTGCAAACTGCAAGCTCGGCCCACCCCTCCTACAGTAAATGGACAATAGTTAGGATGTCCCATCTCCAAAGATCTCTGATTGGACTGCTTCCACACCTGCCTTCCGCACCATCTAGGACTTTGATTGCATCTTTTGATTGGATAACACTTCAGTGCCCACCACCAATGATTGGATAATTTGAACCTTAACAACTGCCCCTTTTCCCCAAACTGAATGGAGTGCACATTAACAGATTAACTGCAAGTCCCTCCTTTAGCAACATTAAGCCTACCACCCCGCTTTGTGGCACCAGCCTGAACCCCATACCACTCCTCCAACCTGTGCCATTCCTAAGCCTGTCCCCAACCCTGGTCCAGCACCTACATACACCCGCCTCCATTCATGCCCGTCTGAACCTACACATTTACCCTCATCCAGTTGGTCCCGATTTTGATAGCATCATCTGGAGAGGGTCCCTGAACAGACATGTGTTTCAGCATCTAGGTTCTTTCAACTCTCATGAGAATGAATTTAAGGAGAGTCAAAAATATGTGAAGAACAGTTTATTAGAAAAGGAAAGTGTGGATGTGGGCATTTTTTATAAATAAGGCAAAAAAGTTCATACATGTGAGACATGCATGTGGACTGGAAAGACTGGCACCAGATGGTTTAGTGGGACAACTGTGTCAGAAGGGTTAATATTCATGAGATTCCTGTGTAAAGGCTGGGACTTCCTGAAGGAGAGGCTTTTTATGTTGTTTTTTTTTTGTCTTAAAGAAAATCATACATTTAAATTGCCATAGGTTTAATACCTGTGTCCCTACCAGTTACAACACTAAAAATTAAGGTAAGCCTAAACATGTCAGCTCTCAAAAGTTCCTTGTTCCTGCAGCCCATGCTAATCCTTATGATTCTCCATTTCCTATTACTAAAAACCCATGTCACTCCCCTGTGGCTGAGGTGCACATTTGTCCTTGGGTGTCACTAATATTGCCTCTGATACCACACCTGAAGTTTTTCACTCCTGTGTCTGCATCACACACTATCCCTCGAGTGTGTCTTCAGACAGATTTTGCAAATATTTCCTTGTCGTGAGAGGGTTGTCTTTCTAGTCAGTGAATGTCTTTCACAGATTGAACTTTTAAATGTATTAAAGTCCACATTATAAATATATTATGGACCATGATTTTGGTGTTACATATAAAAACTGACAAATAATAACTCATATAAATTTCTTTCTGAGTTTACTATAATTTTCATAGTTTTTTTTGTTTTATATTTAAGTCAAAGATAATTTTGAGGAAAGCTAAGCATGAGGTACAGTATCTGTGTTCATTTTTTATTTTTCTATATTTGTACCAGCATCATTTGCTGGTAACAAAAAAAATTAAGTATAAGAACTAAAGACCGTCTTTTCTGTGTTCTTGTGCCTTTTCCAATGACCAAGGGCAAGATTTCTATATGTAAGTCAATTTAAATAAATTATGCTCACTTAATATTTGTAGCTTTGTATATCATCTTGAAATAGGAGCATGTGAATTCATTAACTTTCTCTTAGTCATTTTCTAGAGTTTTATAAATGAGTTTGATATCTAGAAAACAGCTTGCTGATACTGGGATTCCACAGGTTCCTTAGATCAATTTAAGAGGAATCTGCATCTTTGTAAAGTTTTTTTTTTTTTATCATGAACAAGTAATACATCTCAAATGATGTTTTATATTGAAGTGCCTCATGTATTTTCCAGATATCTATAAATATTTTGTTGGATTTATACTTTATTTTCATTTTGGTATATTATAATATGTTCATATTCCATTATTTATTACTGACATTTAGAAAATCAACTAGACTTTTATAATGACTTTGAATTTATCCTTATTTTATCTCAATGAACTCCCATATGGGCACAGAAAATGGGCTCCATTTTGGTTTTAACTACAGTTCATGACATTAAATTTCCCATTAAGCAGCTCAGTGTTTTTTGAAAAACTAATACAAAGAATTTCTCAGAAACATTTCAAATAAAAGTACTCATGATTGAACAAAACACTACCTGCCAATAAAAACGTGTTGTTTTACTTGTAACTGTTAAGTTCTACTTGACACTATTTTACATTTGTGTGCTGGTAAGCAAAGCATAATTGCTTTGTATATCTTCTCTTTCTGTTCCTTCTAAGTCCAAATGATAAAGAGAACTCAAACATCTTACCAGCTCACATGTATCACATCAGTACTGGCCAAGAAGAGCCTCCATATAAGAAAACATGGCAATAAATTTACAATAAAATTTCCCATATTTCCTTGATGGTAGGAATAGTCGTCTTGCTCTCCCCAAATACCTTACAATATGGTTTTTCAGACCTTGGATGATACTCAGGGGCAGCACCAGGTTTTGGCTGATATGGAGTAGAACAATTCTGCACGGGGGAGGGTGGCAGGGGTCTGAGGGAAAACACACACCAAACATAACTAACTCTACACTGCCAGATGGTGTCCAGGTTTCCCCAAGGAGTGTTTTACACCCATATCACACTTAGTAGTTCTCATATTGGTCCCAGTTACAACCCTAAAAAATTTTATGTTAAGTCTTCCCAGCCTCATCTACTTCTGGGCAGTGGCATCATCGTATTGGACCACAGGGAAGTAGCATGGAAAAATGGGGAGCAGCTGCAAGAGGGAGGTAGGACAGCTAGAAAGATGGAGGCTGAGATGGAGGGAACAGTGATGTCTTCCAACCTCATGCAGGTTGGGATGTATCAATAGTTTCCCTGCACTGGTTGTTAGATGCACTGGGGAACTCCTGGTCTCCAAAAAGTCCAACTTGCCACCAGGATTTAGAGACACACACTATTAGAGGGTTAATCTGTCCTAACTATAGCTTTAAGGATTTTAAACCTACATATTGCAGGGTATGTAAGACGAGAAGTAGAGTTCAGCTCTGAGGAAGGAACAGGGCTGTGTACTCCTTACAGTCTGAGGTTCGACTGTTCACTAACTCCTACTCTACACCTACCCCGTGAAGGGAATCACAGGAAAGGCAGTGAGGGGCAGGAATGGGACTAGGGTATTGGGAAGATGGTGGGCCTGTCTCATGCAACTGGCTTTCACCCCAAATATATTCTCCTACCAGAGTTGTCAGTTTTTATCAGTTTGCCATGTGACCTCTATTGCAAGGGGAAACTAAAGATTGACACCGGGTGCTAACATTGGCTGTCACTAGTCTGCTTCACAAATATAAAAGTAGAGGCTGTCATTGGTTTACCCAGGATCTACTGTGAACAGTAAACAGCCTCAGTTTGCAGTTAAGTACTGAGTAGGATATTTTCTTCAAACCACTGAAGTGAAGAGGTTTCCACAAAATCTACCTTAACATGAAAACAGAAACACTTTGGACAGATCACCTAATCTCAAGTCTACCTCAACAGCCAGTTTTTCAGAGCTGCAGGAGGTAAGCTGTTCCAGCTTCAGGAGAGGGGTTTCTAAGGCACAGAGCATGTGGGCAACATTTGGAAGATGTCAGGTTTCACATCTCAGTTTTGGATTCTGCATGGTACCAGGATAAACAAATAGAGCAGTGTTCAGTATTCCATTGTATCCTATTTCCTTAAAACTTCAGAGCAGTGGGAAAAGGGAATAAAATATACAACTCTCAGTGCATCCTGGTGCCTTAGAGGTTAAATCTGTACTTCTGACTGGTGTAGGTTAAATCTGCACCTCTAACTGGTGTAATCCACATATATATCAAGGATGCAGGTTCACACAGGGGCCAGGACTCAAGAGGAATGACCAAGATGAACAAATAAATGAAATTAAATGCTTCTTCCTCCTCTCTCATCCTGTCTGCCCATTTGTCTTCATTACTGCCTGCACCTTTTCTTTGGAAAAAAAACAAAAACAAAAACAAAACAAACCGAGAGAGAAAACCTCATTTGCAAAAGATAAAATTCAAACGAGACCTTTCTTTTATTTCATTCTGCTCATTCTCTTAACCTGTCACGTGTGCTTGAATAAAGGAAAATCTTGAATTGTCAAAATATTACTTTTCTGAGGTTTACAAGAGTTTTTTTTAGGCAAGGGCTTAAAAACCAAAATATAACAAAATCATGAAACTCAACAACAAACAACCAACCAAAAAATGGGCATTAGTACTGAATAGGCATTTCTCCAAAGACAAAGATAGCCAACATGCACTTGAAATGGTATTTCTCCTAGCTTCTTACTAGGGAAATGCAAATGTGAGAATGGCTATAATTCAAAAGTTTGCTAAAAGCATATTTTGGCAAGGATGTAGAAGAAAGGGAACTCTTTTGTACTGTTGGGGATAGTGTAAATTGATGCAACATTTATGGGAAGCAACATAGAGTCCTCAAAAAATTGGGAATGGTAATTTCGTACGATCTTATCATTCCCCTCCTGGGAATTACAAAAAACCCACTAAAACACTAATTTATAAGATAGATGCACACCTATTTTTACTGGAGCACTTAAAATAGCCAAAAATTATAAATTACTTAAATAGCCATTGTCAGATGAATGGATAAAGATGTGCCATATATACATAATGGAATATTACAGAGCCCTAAACATGGATGGAACTAGAAGGGATCATGCTAAGTGAAATAAGACAAATGGAGAACAACAAATGCCAGATTCTCTTATACATATGTGGAATATAAACAAAGAAAATGAACAGACAAAACCAAAAGCAACCCCTGGAAATTGGAAATAGAACTGTGGTTACCAGTAGGAAAGGGGTAGGGTGAAAGCGGGTGGTGGTGGTGGTACAGTGGACAATGAATGGAGGGTTTTGGTACTTTGGTAGTTGTCTTACATTTGATGAATTGCGGATCTATACAGATGGGCTTATTTTATTGTGTAAATCAAAGTTATCTCAATAAACATTATACAATTTAAAAAGAGGTATAATAAAAAGAAAAAGACATAATAAATAGATGCCAGGCACAGTCATCAAGAAAAAACAAATCAAAACAATAAGCAGTTATCATTTTACATACATTAAAAAGGCTATGAAGAGAGACAGGTAAGTGTCGTCAAGGTTAGGAGAATGTTGGAAACCTCATACTTTCCTGATGGGAATATAAAATAACAAAGCCACTTTGGAAGAGAGTGGTGATTTAGATAAACACAGATTTTCTATGTAACACAGCAATTCCACTTCTAGTTATCTCCCCAAGAGAAGCAAAAATTACTACCAATACAAAAAAAAAAAAAACAACAACCCAATACATATAATATAGCCCAAAATAGAAACAATTAAAAAATCCATTAACATATTCGAATAAACACAATGGTAAATATTTGGGAAACCAGTATGAAATACTGATTGATGCAAAAATAACCTTCAAGTCAGGGAAGGCGTGACATGTCATTTATTTTAAAAGTACAGAATCAGAAAATAAAGATTTATACATTGTCTGTAATTCAGATAAGGGTTTAGATTACTAACAGATTTAAGTTTTCTTTTTGGTGAAATAAAATTAGAAAATGGTTATGGCTGCACAATTTGTAAATATATAAAATAATTTTTTAAGTAAGTAGGTAAACTATGGTATGTAAATTACCTCAGTAAGTTATTTAAGATGCTGTTCAATAAGAATATAGTTTTCTAAACTAATGGCAATTTTATTTAAATAAACTGAGCTGGTGTAAAATCTTAGAAATTGTGAAAAAGAGACAGAAGTTTCAGAGCAATAAAACTGAGGTGATATTGCAAACTACTTATGGTAAAGTAATTTTAGATTAGTTGAAATGAGATAAATACCTATGTGAGCTTGTAAATTATGAGAAAATATGATTGGATACTCAGATACCCAATATATTTTCACATAAACTTGTTCTCTTTTAGAATAATTTCCCAACCCTGGGAATTTCCTAGATGAGGACTATGATAAAGCTGTTTCTGTGATGTAAATGTAGTAGAATTTGAACCTCACCTAAGGAAGGAGTTTGAGGTCAGGATAATCATCCACGTGATTCAAGATTTGTAACGTTCAGTCCCACCACCAACATTCAAACAGTAAGAAAGAGATTAAATCAATAACAAACATCAATTAATTATTCAGCCTTGGTAGTGAAGCCATATAAAAGTCTCATAATGAAATCACATAAAAAACAAACAACAAAAAATCTCATAGCTTTGGTGTCAGTGATTACTTTTAAGATTTGGGGTGATCTGCATAGAGACAGTAAGGAAACCCTTTTCCCATACTTCGCCATCTGCACATCTTCCATCTGGATGCTCATCTCTTCCTGAGTTATATTACTTTACAGTAAGCTGGCAACTGAGAAAGTAATGTTTCTCAGAGTTCTGTAAACCATACTATTATAGGTACTCATGAGGAGGATGTCACAAAACGTTCTCTGATGTATGATCAGCAGGGCTTTTTAACTGGTATGAAAGTAGAGGATTGTCTATGGAGAGACAATCCTTTACCTATGGAATCTGATGGTATCTCTGGGAGATGGTGTCACCATTCAGTTGAAAACTGGGACACACTGCAGATTCCGGAAAACTGCTTGGTATAAATGAAGGAAACCAAACTCCCCACACTGGGATTACTTACAGAAATCATATACATCTAGAAATCAGTAATCACACCTCAGAGGATGTAAATAAACAGATCAGAGAAATGGCCCAGGGCAGGTTGAGTGGTTAAGTACAGGCTCCAGGGGACCAGAGGTGGCAGGCACTGTTGGGAGCAGGAAGAGCTGTGAGGTGGTGTCATCTTCTTAGCTTGCTGGTTGCCAAGAGTCCAGGCTTTTTATACCAGCCTCTGCAGAGGTTCTGTGCATCATAATGCCTGCTCTGGTGTCCTCATGTCTGCTGGTCAATCGCCAGACGGCTCTCAGCTCAATTTCACTTCACTCGGCCAGTTATCCAGACACCAATCAGTGCGCGCTCTATAGCCAATTATTAGGTCAGTGTCAGCTCAGTCTTGCTCAGCAACAAACCACCAGGCATCTCGGTTAGCCAATCACTAGGCAGTTCTCACTGTGGCCCTCCTGACCTCAGGACTGGATGCCCTCTTGGATACACTATAGATGGGAAGGCACAGGCAGGTAACCCTTGACTCTTTGAGCGTCCTTTCCCCCATCCCAGAGCCTTCATTTCATAGGTGGAGTTACTGAGAGTAGGGCAGGCAAACATGTGCTTCCAGGAACCAGGGGGCTCTGCCAGTTGTTTGTTACCTGGTTTTTCCAGAGATCCTCCTTTCCCTAAGTTCTGTCCAGGGGTTTCCAGGATAAAGCACCTGGAATCCTGATGTAGCAACTGCCTGCAAAAGCTTCTCCCATCGAATAGCAGTTCTTGGAGAGGACTTAAGAGAAGGGAGATGGGGTGAAGGTGGACTGGTTGAAGGTGGCTTGAAGCAAGGACAAAGGAGGCAAGACTCCAAGAGAAAGGAGACTCACAATGAGGAGCCAGATCAACAGAGGGAGTAGCTTGCCAGGCTGAGAATGTGCAAGTACCAGACTAAAACACACCCACTGACCCCCCTGCACAGCTGTCGGAACCTTCCCCATCACTGTGGTCATTGTTGAAAACTTCACGTCCGCTCACTGTTGGCACTACACCCTGTCAGCACTTTTGGGGACGTCTACATCTATTATGACAATTCACTCAATACTTGGTCATTTGGTCCCTGACCTGCTCCTCACCTCCTTTTGTAAACATTGTTAGTTGTTTCCCCACAGTCCTTTTTCCTTCTATAATCATGGTAATGCTAATAAATAAAATATAAATTGTAAAACAAAAAAGATAAACGAAATCCAGGAAGCACAGTGAACAAGAGCTAGAATAAGAGGAGAGGCAGGCTTCGAAGAGGTTAAGAAAAGGGCACTGAGTAGCTCTGACATCAAGAAGGGGACACTACAGGATCCCAGTCCAACACAATCTATAAGAATTGTGAACTTCTGTCAGGGAAAGGATGGATTATTTTTTCTCTTCTGAGAATAGGGATATGATTCTTCTATATGTCAATATGGTAATCTGAACAGAGCTAAATGGTCCTTCAGAAGAGGGATTTTGTCCTCTGGGGGGATCTCTGATGATGTAAAGTCTTGGAGAGATACTGAACAATCCCCCACTTTTGTAGACCAGAGATGATACAAATTCCAACAATTTCAGCTTGAATATAAAATACCCACATTGTTAAAGATTGCCACATTGCATATTAAAACTACAAGGGATATGTGGTTCCAGAGAAAGCTGTTGGCTAGCAGGAGGAAGAAGAACTTTATTTTATTTAGTTGTTCATCTTGGTGGTTCCTCCTGGCCCCAGGTCTTGAACCTGAGTCATGGGGATGTATGTGGACTTTGGCCAGTGGCCACCTGTGCACTTCAATAACCTGAGCTTTGACTGACATCAAACTGGAGGGCACATCTAGGTAAGGGAACAATTCTCCTGTGGACTATGGAGTAATCTTTGGATAAACAGTATCAGAATTCAGTTAAAAACTCAGGGAGCCTAGGAAAAAGTGATCTTAAAATGCAAACTGAGTTCAAAATCTTTCTTGACCATTTCCTGGTATGGAGGAAATTTTTATAAAACACAAGTTGTGGTATATTTTCCAAGCTAAGAAAAAAAGTTCTAAGCTGACAATTTATAAATTGATGTGTTTACATTAATATATGTTGGAAGAATCCTACAGATATGAAAATGGATACAAATGTGGGGAAATAATCAGTGCTAAATACTAATCTAGTAGCATTTTGTATTTTAAAAGTCATGAGTCCTTTTCAAACTGTCATCCCAATGAAACAAAAAATGGAGTAAACTAGTATTCCAAAGTGTAATCTTATTAATGGATTTTTCATCCTAAATCAAATCTTCATTTCTATCAAAATTACTGAAAAACACATTGCTTTAGAGAAATTGAAATACCAGTATAGGTTCTTTATACAAAATCCTCTTTGTATTGTTTTATTACTTTTTAAAGATGAACTGTGTCTATTAAATAAGTATATATATATTTATAATTTTCTCTTGATTTGGGTCAAGATGTGCCTGATCACAAGGTCTTTCTTTCAATGGTATGCATTATAGAATAACATAGTATATAAAATAAATATAATACAAATACATAAAAATACATTTGAGTAGTAGACGTTCCTATTTAAAGCATGTCTTTTGGCTGCACGAACCATGGAAGCCAGTAAAATATACCTTAACATGTCATTTTGCTGGAGACAGAGTTTAATAAATTCCTATTTGTCTACTGCTCTCTTTTGATTAACTTGATAACTGAGAGGTTTATAAATGGATCAACATAAAATCACATTTTATGTCTTGTTTCTTTTTAGTACTGAAATATTTCTCTCACCCTGCGCTTCTTACAATAGTCAAAAATAATGATTTTATTATGCTATTTGTCTATATTACTATATTCATTTTAGGATAATACAATCAAACCTCAGTCTGTATTTTACACCACACCCACCACCAGAGTTCTAAGTACCCTCTAAACCTCCTTGTTGCATCCTCCCACCTGGCAGCCAGTCCTGGGTATTATGAATTTTGTTGGTTTGTTTGATCTCTTTCTTGATATGCCACATATTAGTGAAATCAGGATGAACTTCTCTTTTTCTTGCCACTTTTATTAAACATGTTACAGGAAGTACTAATCAGAGGAATGATGCAAGAAGAGACCCAAAGCAGAAAAGATGAAGCAAAACTGTCACTATCTGTAGAAAGTCAATTTCATATATACTTGACCCTAAAGATTCCACCAAAAAATGTTTAAACTAGAAAGAAAACTCAATAAAGTTTCAGGATTCAAAATCAATACACAAAAGTCAGTTAGATTACTTAACAGCCACATATCAATAATCACACTAAATGTCAATGGAATGAACTCACCTATCAAAAGGCACAAAAGTAACTGAATGGATTAGAAAACAGAACCCAATTTCCTGCTGCATGCAAGAGACTCATCTTTCAAAAAGCAAACAGGCTCCAAGTCAATGGTTGGAAGACAATTCTACAGTCAAATGGTAACCAAAAAAATAAATAAATAAAGCAGGGACATATATAAGACGAAACAAACTTCCAACTAGAGAAGATAACAAAAGGTAAGGCTAGATAGATATTAAAGGGTTGATTTAGCAAGACATAGCACTTATTATATATGCACCAAATGAAGGCATACCAAAATATGTAAAGCAATTATTAACAGAACTAGCAAACTGGAATATCATAGAGACATGGAGAGATTTTTAGAAACATAACTTACCAAGAATGAACAGGAAAAAATGGAAAACCTGAATTATCACAGCAAGGAAATTGAAGAGGTAATCAAGAGTCTCCACATAATTAAAAGACCAGGACCAGATGGATTTACTAGTTTCACCAATCTTTCAGAGAACTAAGACCTATTCCTCCCAAAGTCTTCAAAAAAAATGAAGAACGGGGAATGCTTCCATACTTTCTACGAGGCCAGCATTACACTAATACCAATGCTGAAAAAAATGGCAGGAAGAATGAAAATTACAGACCAGTATCTCTAATGAACATAGATGCTAAAATTCTCAACAAAATATTAACAAACAGAATTCAACAATACATCAAAAGGATCATTATCATGACAAAGTGGGATTTATCCTGGGGATGCAAAGATGGTTCAACATACAAATCCATTAATGTGATACATCACATTAAGAAGAGCAAAGACAAAAAAAAATCACATGCTCATAGCAATAGATACAGAGAAAGCTTTTAACAACATTCCATAGCCATTTTGATAAAAACTCTACATAAAATTGGGAATGGAAGGAACACACCACAAAATAATAAAGGCCATATATGATAAACCCACAGGCAACAACATACTGAATGGTGACAAACTGAAAGCATTTCCTCTAAGATCAGGAGCTATCAACTCTCACCACTGCTATTATCATTCTGGAGGTCTAAGCCAGAGCAATTAAATAAGAACATGAAAGAACAGGAAAGGAGGAAACATACACGTTTAAGGTAATTCCTATCAAAATCCCAATGCAATTTTTCAGAAAATAGAACAAAGAATTTTAAAATCTGTATAGAACAACAAAAAAGCCCTGAAAAGTCAAAAACAATCATGAGAAAAAAAGAACAAAATTGGAGGAATCACACCCCCAGATATTGAGCTACACTACAAGGTAACAGTGACCAAAACTGCAAGGTACTGAAATTAAAAACAGAGACGAGTGGGATAGAACTGAATCACCAGAAATAGACCCGCTCATATACATTCACTTTATGACAGAGAAGCTAAGAGCATACAACGGAGAAAGGCAAGTCTTGGAAAAACTGTACAGCCATATGTAAAATACCAACTCTAGACTACTCTCAACCAACATACACAAAAATTAATTCAAAATGCATTAGAGTGCGACAGGAGTCAGGATGGTGACCTCATAGGAGCATATCAGATCTCCTCCTCACAGAACAACAAGAAATAACCCATTTTTCAGACACACCCTGTTGAAAGAAGACCTGGAGGCTGCAGAGACAGGAGAGGCAATCACCACCACAAGTGTATGCAAAGGTATGGGTTTCACAGCTGCATCAAGGATTTGGGACAGAGAGGTCTAACAAACATATACGGAACACTTCAACAATTACAGATCTCACTTCCTTCTCAAACATGCATGCAACATTCTCCAAGATAGATCATATGTTCTGACACAAAACATGTCCCAACAAATTTACAAATTTGAAATCATACCAATCATCATCTCTGACCCCAATGATGTAAAACTAGAAATCAACCACAAAAAGAAAGTTTAAGATCCCAAATTAATCAGAGACTAAACAATATGCTCTTGAATTACTCTTGGGTAAAAGAGGAAAACAAAGAAGAACTTAAAAAATACTTAGAGACAAATAAGAGTGAAAACACGAGCTACCAAAATCTAAGGGATGCAGTAAAAGTAGTACTTAGAGGAAACTTTATTGAAATACAGGCCCATCTCAAGAAAAATTGCAAATAACGATCTAAGCCTACATTTAAAGCAACTAGCAAAACAAGAACAATTAAGCCAAAACGCAGTAGAGGAAGGAAATAATAAAAATTTGAACAGAAATAAATGAAATAGAAAACAAAAATACAATCCAAAAGATCGCTGAAACCAAAGGTTAGTTCTTTGAAAAAATAAAATTGACAAAACACTGGCTAAACTTACAAAGAAAAAAAGGGGGAAAACTTAGAACTAGAGTGAGTCAGAAATGAAAGGGGAGAATTTACAACAGAACCCACAAAAATATAAAACATAGTAAGAGACTACTATGAACAACCCTATGCCCAGAAAGTGGACAACCTTGAGGACGTGGATGGGCTTTAGAAAAATGCAGTCTAGTAAGATTAAACCTAGAAGAACTGGAAAACCTGAACAAAATAAACACAAGCAAAGAAATTGAAGATGTAATCAAAAGTCTCCCTAAAAATAAAAGTCCAGGAGCAGATAGCTTTTCTAATGGGTTTTACCAAACTTCAGAGAAGAATTATACCTATTCTTCTTAAACTCTTCCAAAATATTGAACAGGGAACAATTCCAAATACTTCCTATGAAGCTAACATCACACTGACAGCAAAAGCTGACAGGGATGTCACCGAGGAAAAAAAAAATACAAACCAGTATCTCTAATGAACATATATTCAAAATTCTCAACAAAATATTAGCACACTGAATGCAACAACACATAAAATCATCCATCATGACCAAGTGGGATTTATCCCAAGAATGCAAGGATGGTTTAATATACATGCATCTTTTAATGTAATACATCATATCAACAAGAATAAGGAGAAAGAGCAGATGAAGAA
>RJWH01010451.1:0-16685 GCA_004363575.1 Solenodon paradoxus
TGCTTCAGGGTTATGCTATACCATCTCTGATGGTACTGATGTGGTCCTGGGAAAAATCTCACTTGATTGCCTTTCTGCCATAGCCTGGGCATTTCCTAAAGTTGGGAGTTTGCCTCCTGGCCATAAGCCAGTTACCAGAGGAAACCAGTGACTAAAGGCTTCCTCCCTGTGATGTCAGCTTCTGGAACCTTTCCTAATGATTCCTTACCAGTCAAGTCTGCCTTATTTGGCTATTTTCTCCCCCCTTAAATGCTCTTCGTCACCTCAACTAGTCCCATTTTCCTTTGTACAGGGAATGCCTTCCTCAAGTTTATATAGTACCACCTGTAAGATTTTCTCTTTGTTTAAAGGGCTTATTTACAGCAGGATCTGAGGCTCTTTGATAGAGTGGGTGGCAGAGGTGAGAGGAATATGGGAGATGCCTGGAATGACTGATTTCTCCACCCTGCATTCTTATCTGTCTTAGCCTTCTTGACCTTGCCTGGTCACCCGGCTCCCCTTTAGATTCTTACCTGGGAGTAGCCTTGTTTGACCTGAAAAGGCTCGTTGTGGGGGTAGTGTTGGAGTAGGACAAGGCTGGGGCTCTCAGCCTCAAAAACTATTCCTTTGGAGTAGGTAAAGTCTTCTGGTTGGTTAAGTTCCTTGTGTGCCTTTTGTATACCTTGTTTTCTTTAGTAGACTGGATTCAGTATCTGTTTGCCTGCCTGCCATTCCCAGTCTTGAGCTGTCTAGTCCTAGGATATAACAGCTGAGCTTTTGATGCCTGCAACTTGGGAAAACTGTCTAGAGTTTTAAATACTTTTTAGTTGAAATGGTGCAATGAAAATAATAGAGGACCAAATCAAGGTATTAGGTTTTAGTCTGTGTGACCATGGGCAAGTCACTTTCATGGGACTTAGTTTTCATATCTGCAAAATGACAAAGAACATTGACTCTTTGAGAAGTTCCCCTCTTCTCTTTACAGTGGCATTAGGAGTGCCATGTTCCCCTTTCCTCAGGCTATCAATGTGTAAGTAGCTCTCTATTTCAGTTAAGGCTGCTGTGAGGTATTGGTTCTACCTAACAAGGAAAGTGCTGTGAACATCCTGATTTGGAGACAACTGTAGACTGAATGCCGTGGGTGGGGCCTTGGAGTCCAGCCTGAAAACCAGTTTCTGGCTGTAGGTCATGGTGCCTGGAGGAAGAATAGAGGACCATTGGATTGGTCATTGTTTCAGCAGGGAAGGAGAAGTTCAAAAAACAAACCAAAACTGAATGCAAATGAGATTTGACTTCCTCTACCCACTTCCCCTACAATATCCTCCTCCTTAGGGCTATAAAATTGCTTTTGGCCTTGTATTAAACTGCTAAGCTCCTCTCCCCCTGTCTTCTTTTGCCCAGTCACTTATTTCTGTGTTGCTCTTGGATAGGGAGCCAGATGAAGATGTGGTTTGCGTAGAGTGAAATGAAGAAATTTCTAGTTAGGGAGATTGCCAGTTGCCTAGCATTCAGCCTACTAGTGGGTCTGCAGTTTATAAATATGTCTCCCTTTGGTGTTAGAGCTGTAGATCAAACGAGAGGGCTTCCTGAATTTACCTTGAGGGCATGATTGTACATACACAAGTTCTGGGGAGAATTATAAAACCTTGACTGGATCTGATTTTTCTTTCATTCTTACTGACAGTTTGTATGGATAGCACTTGCCTGTGAATCAAGAATCCCAGGCTATACTTCAGCCCCTTAGGAGTTTTCTGTGAGAATGATCTTCCATCTTGAGCCCTCTGAAAGGAGGGCAACATAGAAGTTTTATTTCCTTTGGGAACAACTTCCTAGGGCAGTCTAACCAGAGAAGGTTTAGTTGGTTAGAGTTGGGCAGTGCTTTGGGGTTCAAGATTCTTCTCCAGTATGGGGCTGGAATTACCTCTAGGCCATGCAAGAACTTGATGCTGGTAGCAGCTGCCTTGCCGGTAACCTTTTCTTCCTAGGGACCTCATATGGATTAACAATGCCCGTTGTGGGTGGTAGATTAGAGTGGCTCTTTGTGAGGAAGAGTAGGCAAATGAGTGGAGAGAAGAGAATGGTAGAAGGAAAGAGGAGTCAAATCGAGGAAGAGTGGTCTGTATCTTTATATTTCACCCTTTTATAAAACCTAACTTGTCATATGACAAACTTTAGTAAACAGAGGGAGAAATCTTCCATAAACCCACCATTTTAAGACATCAACTATATATATATATATATGTATTTTTTGCCACATCTCATGTATGTACCTTAGTTTTCCCTAGTGTATTCATAGTGTACATTAAAAGAATTCTTCTTTATCCGTGCTTAATATATCACTTAGCTAATGCTATTTAGATTTAAAAAATGAGTATTTTTAATGACTTTACAAAATTCCTCCCAATGACTGTCATAATTTACTTAACCATTTATTTCTCTTTTGGGGAGTCATTTAGATTACCTCTAGCATTTGCTAGTGTATATCACACTGCCTTGAATATGAATAAGAGAAAATCAAAACCCCTTAGCATGGTACTTAGGGAGAGCCTCTTTATACCTGGCTCCATCCTAGCTCTCTCTCCAGACTCAGCTCCTACTTGTCCTAGGCTATGCTGGAGCTTTGTGGGGTCAAGATTCCCTAAGCTATGTTTGTTATATCTTTCAGCTCTAGTACTTATTATTTCAGCTTGAAATGCCAAATGCCTCTTCTTCATCACCCCTTCACTCATTTCACCTCTACTGGAACCTTTCTTTAATACTTCCAGGTGCTGTTTGTTGCACCATATTCTTTTTTTTTAAAGGGAAGGTACAGGTAGAAAATAAGGTGTGTAGACTGGTAGGCAGGAAGAGAGAGAGGAGGAAGAAGCATTTTATTTTATTTTTATTTAGTTGTTTACTGATTAACCCTACCCTTGGACCTGGGGTGTGAACCTGGATCTTTGGGGTCACTTGAACTGTGTTCCTCTGGAGGAAGCTGACCTAACTGATACTCCACTAGGGCACACCATAGTTGTTCTGTATGCTCATTGTACTTCATAAGAATTTCTGTTAATGATAATTATCATGTAGAATCAGAGCCATCTGGACTCTTAATTTTCTTCAGAGAAATTATAAATTTGAAAGTTTCGAATTCCTTCTGCTTCAATCAGTGTCTGTTCTCCAGATAGAGGTGGTTAGGAATGGTAGGCCTTTGAAGAGTACATGGTCAATGTGAGAGACATGGAGAGGGAGTTTGTTGTCTGTAGAATGGAATGAGTTAGTACCTTATTTATCAGGGTTATAGTCTGTGAAGATTCAGGCACCAATGCATTTGAACGTGCTCTGTGAAGTGCAGGGTACAGAGGAGGGAGGGTAGACTCAGGATACCCTGTAAATTTGTCCATACATATGTTTCCTATCAAGTCTCTGAGCTCAGAATGCTGTGGTTTTCTTGAGCAAGTATTTCCATAGTTTTTTCCCAGCCTGATAGTTTTAGTAGGAAGTATTCAAGGAAATACCATCTCTTCATTTATCTGAACAACATGGGTGCAACTAATTCCAGCACAGCCCTACTTCAGAATGATAGCAAATGGGTAGGGAGGGAAGTGTCACCTTCTCTTCTGCTCTTTAGCATCAAATGAGTGGTACCAGAGTAGAGGGTTTCCTAACACACCTTCAACTGAAGTTGGCAGTATTTATTTATGGAAGCTGCAATAAAACCAGGCACCTTTCAGGCTTTCTATTCCCAGGCCTAAAATGCACAGTTAGGACAAATCTCCATTACCAATTATCTGCTATTGAAAGCCTTTCCCATCCCACCTTTCTTGACCAAATAGCTCTTGGGGGAACCATCCAAATCAGATTCAAGGTTATTTGGGTAGAGTTTCTTCATTTAGTTGCTTTTTGTTTTCTTACATACCAACTATGGCTTTTTGCTGCTGTCCTGGCCATTTGAAACTCCCCCAGTCTCCCCTAGGATATTATGTTTTAAAAGGAAGCAAAGTACCTGAATCTATGGAAGATTTTTTCATCAACTATAAAACACAACAAGTGGAGGGATTTGCTCAAGGTCACATAAAGAGTCAGGGGCAGAAGCAGGTTTTGAAGCCAAGACTCTAAAAGAAGAATGTGTTCTTCCCTTTATATCAGTCTAGCCTATTAGAATATAAGCTACTTGAGAACAGGAATAGTTTCCCACTACCCACTGTATTCCCAGTACCTAGTATAGTATGTGGCATAGAGGAGGTGCTCACCAAATACTTGTTGAATAGATATGTTTATAGCTGCTATTGTCATGTTGGAATTGTCTTTCACAGACTCCTTTTACTAGGCCTACTAAAAAGCCAAACAATTCCAGTGGTCCACTGGAAATTACCTAATGTGGACCAAACTGGAATCTTGTAGGATGAAGTTGGCAGGGTGGATGCCAAGAAATGGATGTGGGGGTTGTGTTACACTTGTGCCCCTTGGAGAGCCTGTTTACCTGTGAGTGACCAGCATGTTCATAGCCAATCTCCACTCCCTTTTCCATGTCTTCATATAATACAGTAGTGTTCACACTAAAGGAGGATATCTGAATTAAAGTGCTTAGTGGATTCTAACAAGAAGCCAAAAAATAATTTCTATCTGCTTTTGTGAGACAACCCAGAGTTTGGCCTTAGAGTGCATATTTGAAGCATATTTTGAGGTTTGTGCTCCTGAGGTTTAGGGACTGAGTTGTTTCCTGTGCTTGGGCATGGGCAGGGGCAGGCACAGATGAGGGAGGATGGCAGGGAAGTCATCATTTTGGGGTTCTCAGCAGCTGTGCTATCCTGTTATTGCTACTACCTTTACCATATATCAGTCTTCCTTAGGACTCAGAGCTGCACATCTTTTCAGATTTGGGCTATTTTTGTCAAGATAGGCTAATTTGGGGGAGCAATAGGAGGTACTTTTCCAACAACCAATTTCCCAAAGAGGGGTATGACCAGCATTTGGGAGCTATAACTTTAATTCTACTAGATAGAGTTGGGTACCCTGAAATAACAAGAACCTCAAAATTTCATCTTATCATTAAATGGCTTTTTACATCTAGAGTACCTCCAGGTATTATTATAGGCCAGAAGGATAATGTGTGTCAACACTTACTGACTGTTTGGTAAAGTGAGGATGACCATACTAGCTTCAGAGTTGGTGAGAAACTTGATAAGATAATATAGTAAAGTCTTCAAATGTTAGTTCTTTAGAAAATCAATCATACATGATTCATGTGCTCACAGGCTTAAATCATGTTTTAATATCCTTTGTTGACAAAGAAAGTAGTGTTAGTGGATCAAAGACTTTCATCTCTCAATTAAGAATGGTTATGATCCTTAAAAGGATAAACTTCACTTATCAGGGTAAGTTCACTTTAGTGAAATAGCTCATTTATATACCACTTGAAACCAATGACGCATTGCCATATAATTGGCTCTCAAATAGCCACAATCAATTTTTTCTCCCAGTTAACTGAACTACTGTCCTAAGCCATATGGTCCCAGGGAATACACACTCCCTGGGCTCTTCTGTTAGTCCAAACAAGACATAATTAGATAGGTAAATATATCTCAAAAATTCTCAAAGTAAAATGTTAGACTGTTGCTGCTGAGTTGTCCATGGAGTATTGCTCTTAGGTTGATGTGGATAACTCCCTTTAACCACAATGAAACAGTGAACTTTGGCCTTGAAAGCAAGGAAAGTGATAGGCTTCTACTTCCCACATCATTTATGCTCTCACTGACTATCCCTCTGGGTTGTGAATTCAGGAGGGGTGACAAATTTCTGACACTGGGAATGGGAGAGAGACAATTCTTCAAAGAGTGAAGGTGGAAAAGACCATGTGTGAAAACGTCCTAGATGGACTTACTCCTGGGGGTGTTTGAGCATCTCTCCCTTCCCAACATTCCACTGGGATTTGATCTTCCTCAGGAAGAGCTAAGACTGACAGAGTCTTGAAAGAGCTATTAAGAGACCTCTCTGGGCAAGTTCCTCTGGAACTCCTAGTTTTGGAATAGCCTAGAAAGGAGAATACGAGGATTAGAAAGCTGGAAGGAATTTAGAAGTTTAGTGGGGATAGTTGCCCACTTTCCAAATAGTTCCTTGTTTAAAACAGACCTGTCAGAGCTGAAAGAAGAGGATTTTCAACCTGGCATAATATACCCTGCGAGATTGTCATTCAGAACTGAGTGAATGATAAAAAATTTTTCCAATAAGCAAAATGTATCACCACAAAACCAGCTCTACAAAAATTACTGAAAGACGCTGTGTAAAGTGTAAAGAAACCTTACTTAAAAGCAGATCTATTAGATCTATTAATCTATGTCCATTAGAGATATTGGTCTGTAATTTTCTTTCTTGATGACATCTCTGTCAGCTTTTGGTATCAGTGTGATGTTGGGCTCATGGAGAGTGTTTGGAAGTGTTCCTTGTTTTGGAAGAGTTTGAGAAAAGTAGGTATACGTCGCTGAAGATTTGGTGAAGTTCATTGGAAAGGCCATCTAGTCCTAGGCTTTTGCTTTTGAGGAGATTTTTTATTGCCTCTTCAGTTTCTTTGCTTGTGATTGTTCTGTGGGGCCTGGCATATATTATCTTATTTAAGATAAACCTATGATGTAGATTTTATTTTCTCCATGAAAAAATTGACGCTTTGAAACTTCCTAAGGTTATATAGTATACAAGTGTCAGAGTGAAGACTGAAATTTATCTTTTATGCCCAAATCCTGTGTGTTTAATATTTTATCATGTTTAGTTTGTTATTGATATTGTTTTGTTTGGAAAGATAATGCTATCAAATTTTTGAGTCTTACTTTCATCATGCTGAGTTTTTCTTTTTAGTTACTTATTCTTCTTGATAATTTCAATTTTTAACTTTTCTAAATTAAGGGATTGTGACTCAAGCTTGCATGATGAGTTTTCATGTAGTCTACTATATTCATTTTAAAGTTAAATTGTTTTGGAAATAAAAAAATAGTGGTTGTAGAAAGAGAATAGGAGCAATGGGTAAATTGTGTAGTAGAGAATCATTGTGTAGGTAAGGAATATTGAAATGTTTGTTACCTTAATATATTAAAACAGGTGTGGATTTATTATTATATACATCTTAAACATATATAATATTATGATCCAATGTTCCTTCAAGAAAATTAATTTCAATTAACAAAAAACAAAGTTATCAGAGGGGAAGAAGGTGGAGGTGGAAGCAGGTAATGATGGAGTCCAGTGGACAGTGGTGGAAGATTTTGTTAGTTAGGTGGTAGACATTTTGTGTTATCATATATTTGATGAATCATCAACCTGTATAGCTAAAACCATTCTTTTGTAAAGCAAGGTTACAGCAATAAAAATTAAAACATCAGTCATTCAAAATAAAAATTACTCTAACTGTAAACAATAGCAGCAACAACAAACAAAAAAGCGGACCTGTCAGAATTGAAGGAATCCATTACAGTTTAGCTGGTATTGTCTTGCAATTATTTTCCAGTGTATTTAGTTTTTCTCATCCCATATCTAGACAAAAAAAGTGTCCCAACACAAATACTGATAATTCTCTATATTTATGATATGTATCATAGTTAGCAAAACCCTTTTTTACTGCTACTATTATGGTATTTGTTACTCATTAACTCTCTCCAGTTGGCAGGATTGGAATTATCCCCATTTTTATCATGTGGAAACTGAGACGCAAAGAGGTTGTGACTAAAAATTATTCAGCTAATGAATAACTGAGGTAGGATTTGAGTGGGAAATAGAAGACTTTGACTTTGGACTCTTCTTAGGGTGATTATGGAAAGGAGAGACAATTATTGTTTTATAAAGTCCTAGATTTAAATTCTAGTCTTGGTTAGGACAGAAATCGAGGTTAGAAAAGAAGTTTTAGCTTTAAACATTAGACCCTTCTGCTGTCCTAGTCGTTCTCCAACACCCCTGCAGTCTCTGCTTCCAAAAGATCATTTGTCAAGAATAAAGTTTAGAGAAAATTAGTACTTGGTGTCTGTGTGGGGATTGCCATCTGTCATGTTCTGTCATGTTGTTTGTGTTCTGCCAACTTGGAACCTGATCTGATGCTTCTTTTGCAGCCGACTTCCCATGCCACCCTTTTTTTCAGTCAGACTACTGTCTTCAGGGTTAGTTGAGCTTTCTACTTTGTTGAGCCTAATTTACTTGAATTTGCCTTGCTTCTAGACACATAGATTTTGCTTGTTAAGAAGTGGGAATTGTTTGGGCACTGCTTAGACCTACTTAATGTAGGGTCTTGTTCGTACCTTGGTGGCAGCATAAACATTGGTTCAACTTGTTGAGTGGAGGAGATATTAGGGAATTCTGGAAAGGGCACTTTTGGAATTGAAGAGCTAGAGTTTAGTCTGGATTTAACTGCTAGCTTCCCAGGGCAATCTTGACTAAGCAGTTGCCCCTTTTGAGGCCATAGTCTGTTCCATAAGAGGTTGGTTTTGATAATCTCTGAGGGCCATCCCTGATCTAAAAGTGACTTATTTAGAAATGTTACTTTCCCTCAACAGTGGAAGTTGGTCTCCCCTACTTTGCATAGGGTGTTGGTGGCACACATCTCAGGAATGGTCTCATTCTGTGAGGAACTGGGCCAAGTAATAACTACCAGTTTTGAGAGGTTGGTAGTGCTCAGTTGTATATGCCTTTTGGAGGGGGAGAGCTTCATAGAATGGCCTTGGGAATGTGCAGGAGCATAATTGGGTTGAGGGGTAGTTAGGCAAGGATGGCAGGAGTCATTCCAGGACTGACGTGTGTGAGGAGGGAAGTGGTGCTCTGGAAAGTTAGATCTTAGGAAACCCATTAGAAACAGGCTGTAGGATGACATCATATGGCATATGGATTAATGTAGTTCCTGGACAGATAGTCCCTGGTAACAAGTTGTTGGTAAGCCTTCAGGAATGTGATACTGTCACATGGGAATGTGGCACTAGGGCAGTCAAAGGCAGTGGAACCAGGAAGAACAGATCTCCCTAGTTACCATCCCCTCTGCATAGGATGTGAAAATCTTAAAGTTGTGCCATAGAGACCAGATGTGTCAAATAAAAAAAGCAATTCATAAAGGTAGATAGATCTGTTCCTTTAGAAGGAAAAGTGATAATGCTTGCTTGATGGCAAAGCAGGTGAGATTGAATTCACTAATATTGATACATTACTTTTTTTCTTATGGATTTGAAGCAAGGCTGGTAAATGGGAAATTTAAACTCATGACCTTGTTAACCCTAAGGACAGATGGAGTTTAATTAGAGGTGTCCTTAAGAGCAGGGGGCTGAGTTTTGCATGGGGCAAGCTAGGCATCTTATCTTCTGATCACTGGGGAAGTTCAGCTTGCCTCTGCAGTTATTCTTGGTTAACCTGTGGCAGCATGTGTGGATTATGAGTTATGGTTTTGGGCATTAGTATTTTTAAGAGATCCCCTTTTAAGGATATTCTAATGTTGGGTCGGTGTTGATAATTTCATCCCTAATTGAAGCCTCTCTTCGTTACATCTGAGAAAACTAAGCCTGAGGAAGGCCTAAGCCCATGCCCACACAGTGTGGATATAGCTAAGCTGAACTGAGACTTTGTCCAGGTCTCTTTCCAATCCACTCTCATAGCTAGAGGTTAAGGTAGCCGTGAGAGCTCAGTTGGGCAACCTCTAAACATTTCCATTAGGTTTGACTAAGATGAGAATTATGTACCCCCACCCCCAAGTGCTGGAGGGTAAGGTTCAAAGTAATTAACTGGATCCCGGGGAGGTAAGCAGCTCTCTTTAGGGTGTGAGTTCACTGCCTGGGCATGTGCAGACCAGTGGTGGGGGTTGGGGAAAAGAATAGGATAGGATAGGAAGTGAGTAATGCTGTGGGCACCAATGTATTCAGTTAGTGGGAACATTACAGAGAACTGGTGAGTAAGAGCCCCAAAACTTGCTGACTTCATTCCTTAACTTCATATGACAGTTTAGGGTGGGAGCCCTGTCCTGTGTCCTAGGACAGATTCTTGTTCTTTGCTTCCTGCTTTATTTAACTGGAGAGTGTACTACTTAGTAGTAGTTTACTTTCAGGGTGCACTTACTTTTACACATTTTTTTTCTTTGTTTCTATGGGGGGTGGTGCGGTAACTGTGGGGCTAAGGCTTGTACTGAGAGGATAGAGGGTGGGCATTCCTGAATGGTTGTTTCTCCTCACCAGTTCCTTGTACAAGAAGTGCTAAGTGGACCTTGAAGATCCTAGACCTAGTTCCGAGGAGAAAGGCTCATGTGCATGCTGGCCACTAATGGAGATTTTTAGTCTTGGAGCTTTGTGGTCGACATTAATTTCATCCTTAACTTTCCCTTCTGCTGAGTTTGGCATCTTCAACTTGATTTCCTTTTATTTTCCAAACATTTTCTGACAAGATAGAGAGGAAAGCATGGCACATGTGTGTCCCTTTGTTTCTTGAGCTTTTCATAGATCACCTGGGAAGGTACACTTCTTACTGCTTTTTTCCTCCATGCAAGCTCAGAGCTTTGATGAAAGCCAGAGTCCTAGGGACCAGGAACTTCATGATAGCCTCTGGCCTGGGGCCTGCTACTGAGGCAGATCAGCTTGGCTCAGGGCCTTTCTGGTATGTGAACAAGGCTTTGGGGAAGGTGGTTAGTTGTATAAGCTTATTGCCTATTTCTCCCAATGTTCTGGGGTTTGCACTATATTAGCTATTGTGTGTTTATGTGGGTACCTATACTCATTTGCATCAGGAAGGGAGTACACTACTGTGTAAGATTGAGCCAGTTATCTTTGGCCTACTTTCATATAACACCTTTGCTGCTCATCTTCTACAGAAAGAATGTGCAGAGAGCTGTTATTCTAGATTTCAGACTTTGCACATAGTGAGTGTGGAGTTACTAACTTGCCAATATTTGGTCTAACATAGCAATTAGCAAATTTACCTGTGTGGTATCTATTATAAGAATATATTTTATGTTTAAAAAAACATTGTTATAAAAAAGAGAACAAAATATGAAACAGACACCACATGTGGCCCATAGAAAGTTTGCCAAGCCCTGGCAATCTATGCCTTTAAACTAACAATTTCTTATAATCTCAGGACTCCTTTCCTCAGCCAGGCACATTTTGAATCCTGATTTATGTTTGAGCTGCTTATAGCCAGCCCCTTCCAGATAGTTACTAACTAAATAAACCACATGTGGGGTCATAGTGACTGGGAGTTAATTAAAATTGTACCCCTCTTGGAGTGTAAAGAATGATAGTTGATGCTCTCTTTCAGCTCACTGTTCTTTTGTAAGACTTAGCTTTTCATCCCAGATGCCCCCAAATCTGGTAAGTACATAGCTATTGTTGATAGTTACTAGAGAATTTTGAAAACAAAACCACAAAATTCCAAAGCTGTACTCAACAAGGGATTCTGGATCTGGGTCTAGCTCTTCTTTTCCTTCTCCCATACTTTATTCCTGACTTTGCTGTACCTCCTAAAATCAAGCCTGACTTTATGAGTAGGTGTATTCTTTGTGTTCTTGTGAGACCATGCATGAACAGAAGGAATCCTGGATAACTTGGGAGCAAGATATTGAGACACTCATAGCTCTAGTGAAAGATTTAGCCAGACAAGGGTGCTCCATCTGTAGCCCTTACACTCAATATTCTGGGGCTTTCACTCTGTTAGTTATTGCATGTTTATGTGGGTTTATGCCTATTTAGGCACCTATGCTCATTTACACCAGGTCTTTGGGAATTAAGGAATGGAGAGAGAGTGGTTCCAAGGCTCTTGTTGCTCTCCTAGAAAAGTCAAAGTTCTAAGAGGAGTTGTACCAGAACTGCTCTGTAATGTCTGCTCTTCTCCTTTCTGCAGTGCCTACCCCTCTCCAAACATATTTAGGATTGTAGGTGCTTACCCAACTCCAGACTACTATGTCTGTGAGACTCAACCACTGGAGTTCCAGGGTAATGACCAGGATACAAAACAGGTGAACAACATTCGACAGGGCTACCCTTCCTCCTCTCCCTTTTCCTAATGTCCCTCAAACCCTGCACTTTTATTCTTAGCAATGTAGAAAACTAGTGCAATATGCAAAGATGCTTATGACCCTGAAGGACTGAATAATATTCATGGATAGTCAGTGAATTAGGGTAGCTTAAATGGTTTTAAGAGGACAGTGATTGTTAAGCATTCCAAGCAGAGTTGCCTCCTGTTTTCCTGTGACTTTTTTGGTCAGGGAGCAGGTCAGCATTGCTCCAGGTGACTTGAGAGAAAGGAAGATAGCAGCCATAGTATAGATGAAGTAGGCCAATCATGTAGAATCATTTTCTGCCGTTACTTATAACCGTAATACCTTGATAAAGCATTTGATCTTTCTGAACCTTAGACTTCCATCTTTAAAATGGGGATAATAATGATACCCACTTTCCTGGGATTTATGTGAGAGAAAAGAGCTTACAAGTGTGAAAGTAGACATAGAAGGGTATTTTGGCATATTGAAGTTGCTTGATAAATAGCCAACTCCTCTTAATTTCTTTCATTGCATTTTGCCCTTTTTAAGTATTTAAAACATACTTAAAAGTATTAAAATACTAAAGGACCCTAGTTAAGTTTGCCTCTAATTTCTAAGTTTGCTTCTTATACTGCATTCTATGATTTTTTAATAGATGAGGAAACTGATAACTTGAAACAGTCATGTTAACGAATAGTTTTGTTTGCAACAGTAAATCTCACTGTCTTCTGCTGCAGTCTGTCATGGGGAAACAGTATGAGAATCTGTGTGCTGCTTTGTGAACAGGCAACTCTGGGGAGAGCCTTGAAAGTCCCAGGATAAGAGAGAAAGTGAAACAGAGAAGAGGTGTATGAGACTCAGGGTAGACAAGATGGTTATGGTATGGAAAGACTAGAGGATGTGCAGAAGGAAAAATGATTAGAGGAACCCTCACTCAAGAGGGCAAAACAGTTTGTGAAATCATGAGTGCCCGCCCATTTGCAGAAGCCAGGCAGCTGTGGTTAAGACCCACCCTAAGTCCTTGCTGTGCTGGTAGTTTTCACTTCCTCTGTGTGTGTGTGTGTGTGTGTGTGTGTGTGTGTGTGTGTGTGTGTGTTATAGGTGCAGGGCGTGTATCTTTTCTGATTGCCCTTCCAGATCTATCTGTAGATAGATAGGTTTTCCGTATGGCCTGAGAGTGATGGGTAGCAGGCTCCTTCAAATTCTGGAAACTGCTTCCTCCCAGGTTTGTGGGAGCTAGATTAGAGAGTATTCATTAAGCTAAAAAGCTAAGTTTAATGAATTCCTAGGTAGGCTGTGTGGAACAGAGCTATCTTTCTGCCTATATCTTTTTTTTTTTTAAGTTGCAGGCAGAAATGAAGGAGAGTGGAGGCAGGAAGATACAGAGAAAGGAAGAAACATTTTATTTTATGTAGTTGTTCACATTGGTTCTCCTCATCCTCAGTTCTTGAACCAAGGACCTTGGAATGTATGTGGACTGTGTTGAACTCTGGGACATTCCTTATTAATTAGGCCACTTTGTCTGGCTTTGTCTAAAGGGATTTCTGTCTCTGCCTGTGGTGCACCCTTTCTCCCAAATCTGATGAGCTTGTGTCCAATACTCTGTTGGTGGAAAGGGCTTTATTTTATTCTTTTCTGATAGATTCTGGGAGGAGGGTCAGGAGCTGGGAAAGGAGACCTTGATTTTAAACTTTGTACTTTTGGGAGGGTTTTCACATATAGATTTCTCTGTGCCATTTGGAAAGCATACATTGAGTTGTATCTGTCCTTGCTACTGTGTCCTTGTACATGGTGTTTCTCTACTGGAACACCATATGCTTCCCTTTACTGTTAATACTTTTTCCTGTGACAATCTTATTTATCCTTCAGGACAGGTCATTTCTTCCTCTGTAAAACTGTCTTCCCACCTTCTCCATTATGGTGTGGCTGGCCTTTGTTTCTGCAATTTTGATTACCTCTATTGACCTTGCCATACAGAATGGTAATTCCTCAGTCACTTATCTGCATGTCCCCACCACACCAGAAATACTCTTAGACACTGTACACGCTCTTTCATACACAAACATGCGCACACACACACACTAATCCTCTCCAGGCCTGATTCATATTGGGTGTCTGATCACTTAGTGGTATATGGAACCAACATTTGTTTTTATGTGAATTTGTTAGGGGTTTGGATCCTTTTTAAAATGCCTTAGGTATATAAGAGGTGGCCCGCCCTGCTTGCTTTTCTAGGTCTTACTGGAATTACAGGTAAAAATTTAGAGCTTGCTTTGGATTATGGAACAATGTCTATTGTTATTTGGGAGGCTGCAGGGTAATTTCTACAGAGATTCCAGTGGGCCCCTTTCCTGCTGCTATCTGAAGAAACCAAAGTTAGGGCAATGGGAGGGGAGTATTCTTACTCAACACAAACATTTCTGGTATGCGTATGTGTGTGGGAGATGAATGACTCCACCTCACACTCACCTCAGCATAATAGGGTGTAAAGATCCTGTTTGTGGTGGTAGAGGCTCTAAAAATCATGGTATTGTTGTCTGTATAGGTTAAATAGTTTTTACTAGTTTTAGTAAATTGGTAGTTAAGCTTGTGGTTTAAAGGGCAAGATGTGACCTCATCAACTCAAAAAATACAAAGCCAGCTTTTAAAGAAGTTATATCTACATAGGAACAAAAACTAATAAGCTAGATGTCATGTCACTGTTCTTTTAGTGACCTCTCCACCACCTGGGGCTTTTGCAAATCCATCATAGATCCATAGAGCTCAAGGATATTACTTTGACTATTTATACCTGTGCTTCCAGAAAGGTGATTGACCATGACAAAAATGAAGACTGGGCTGGTGACTACATAGATACATAGGGCAGGTATGAGACAAATCTTCAGTCTTTAGCATATCAACCAAAGGCAGGTACTAAGAGTTGCTCTTTTCTTAAGGCCTCTATGATAAAGCTTGTTCCTTGATAGGGGTAACAGATTGGATTGCAAGATTAGGAGTGGGGGAGCAGCAAACTGGGTGAGACTGGAATCATCTGTTTAGAGGGGTGGTTGGCCAAAGTCCCCCATAAAAGTGCTTAGCCAAGGATCATTCCACATTGAAGGTCTGCATTTGAGGCAAGCATTCTCACTCTGAATGACTGAGGAGGCCCTGCCTGAATATTCAAAATAGAATGCTCAATCACATTCTTAGCTCATTATAATTTAGGAATGGAAGAAAAGGAGGAACCAAGGAATAAACTGGTCAGAAGAGACGAAGGGAAATTAAATAATGAGTGGACTCAGGTTATGGTATACCCCCTACCTTATCTTCCTGTGTTCCTCTGAGTTTGTTGGGGTGTGGTGAGGGCAGTGGGGGTGGGGTGGGGCTGTTCCAATGAATCTGAAGTCGTTTTCTTTTTCTAAGTGGCCACAACTACTCTAGGCCCATTAAAACTTTGACTGCAAATTATGCTGCTTTAGCAGAAATACTGATAACTAGCATCTAAAACCTTGGTATAGTAAGACCTGAGAGACATTTGGGAGTCTTCTATTGTATTTTTGCATCTTCTAGTTCACTCAAGTAAGAACAGTAGCATGTTGCCTGCCAGTCTAAAGTTACCAATTTGTGTTTTCCAGAAAAAATGTTTCTCTAGAAATACTTTGGATGATTACCACCTATTTCTAGGCTTGAATCCTCCTATGTGGAAGATGTTCCTAATGTTAGATGGTCACTCTTATTCCTGTCTGTGAAATTGAGGAATTCACTGCAGATTATTCAGCCTGATCAAGTCTGATCAAGCAAAGAACTACAGCTCCCTCCCTAGTAAACCATCTCCTCCTGGGAGGAGAAGTGTGGCAATGACATTATCTTTCCCCAGGCAGCCACATGTTCTCTGAGAACAGGATGTGGGGAGGGCTGGGCCCTAGTCACAGGGTATGGGGGCGGACACTGGAAAGTGGGCTGGTGGTATGGCCATTCCGGTTGGTGCCTGCCTTCCTGCTCTTAGCTTTGAGAGGCATGAAGAGCCCCTGTATTTTCAAGTGTTCTTTCATGTGAACACTCACTCTCCCATGGCGTGTCTGTGTTCTTACCCTAAGAAAGAACTGTAGACACCTGTGAATGAGGCCCAGTTCTTTAGGCTAGATAAACTTAGTAGCAAGGAGTGGGGGTGGGCCCAAGCTGCCTATAGTAAAAGCCCATACCTTGTGACTCCTGTAGCCATAAGCCATTTTGGCAAGGTTTTTTTTCAGGAGAACTGGACCCCAGTGGAGATTTGTTGTTCTTCTTTCCCAGGGTCCTAGTTGTTCCCCTCCCCACAGATGACTCCTTAGCACACTGAGTTGATTTGCATGTTCAGTTTCCCTTCAGGTCCCATCCTCATCTTCTCCGTGCCTCCACTACTTCTACTAGGGACCTTTGGAGATCTGCTGCCTGGGGTGGGGAAAAGAGGATGTAGCTAGCTTCCTGTGCAAGGGAGGGTGGGGTGCCTGTCTTCCTGCCTGTCTGTTCACCCTCCCAGCCACCATTTACCTAGTGCTTGAGGAACTGCCTGAAGTTCTGAGTCACTGGAGGCTAAAGGGCTCTCCAGGCCACAGGAATCGGGCTTAGCTTTTGTTGATCTCTCCACATGGACATCACTGGAGTCTCTTTTCCTGGAACCACAATGCTGGAAGGATGCTTAGAGGCCAACTGGTCCAACCACGACATATTACAGATGGGGGAACTGAGGCCCAGACAAGTTCTTTAAGTCATATAAGGTAGA
>RJWH01010452.1:0-16676 GCA_004363575.1 Solenodon paradoxus
CCCAGTCCTCTTTCCTCCCTCCTCTCTTTTAACCTTTAAACATTCTATGCATTGTGATAGGCACAGTGCCTTAGGGAAGGGTCAAAGAATCACATGGACACTATTTCTCAAGTTCATCTCATGTGCCTGAGATGAGTGCAGCAGAAACAGTACACTTCATTTTTGCTCTGATGGGGATGACATTCTAGAAACTGGATGTTCAGTCTGGGCTGCGTGTCTTCGGAGAGAAAGCCTGGTGGGAGGGAGGGGCTAGCTGGGCCAGGCTATGCAGAAGGATTTGGAGGTCATGGAGAGGGCAGGGGACAGTCACTGATGATGAGTCTTTAGCAGGTGATATTCAGACTCATGCTTGGTAGGGATGCAGCCACCTTTGGTCATCCTCTAAGGTCTTCTAGCGTCACTCCCTCATTCTCTCTGTGCTCCAGTTCCTCCAGCCATCTCTCAGCTTTAGCCTGTGCTGTGTCCCTGTCCACTTCAGCGCTCTTGCAGAAGCCATTCCTTTTACCTGGAAGCTTGTCCCCTCTTTGTCTAATTAATTTGTTGTCCTTGAGGGTTCAGCTCAAATATGTCCTTCTCTGCTTCCTACCCACGCCTGTCCTGAGTAGTCTAAACTGAGTCCCCGATGTACATTTCCAGAGCACCCGGTATTTCTCTGGTATGGCAGTATCACAATTTAAAAGAAATAATTAATCGTGGAATTATTAACTTCAGTTTTTTTCTGTGGGACTATAAGCTTCACATAGACAGGCTGGGTCCATCTGGTTCATGTTTCTGTCTCCAGCATCCAGGACACTGTGGCACATGGAACACTCAGCAAGTAAATATCTGTTGAGTCAAAGAATGATTGACAGTGGGAATGAATGGATGAATGACTGCGAGGGTGAATAAGTGAGAGAAGAACAGTAATACAAGGAATGAGAGAATGAATGAATGTGTGGAATGAATGAATGGGTGGGTGGATGAATGAGTGAAGGAAATACCACCCATGGTGTTTAGAATGCATTAGGCTGGGAGGCCTCAATTCAGCTGTTGCCACCTGGATTTTGAAAGTTAACCCTCTTACTGACCTAGTCACTTAATGACTTTTCCCAATAAGTATAAGACCTTATGAATCGTTTGCTCTTCTTGTTCCCAAGTGCCAAATGGAAAATCGTTTTCATCCCTGCGTCCACGCTGATTGATTGCTCAAGACTGCCTAGAGCCTTGGGAGGCAGCTCCTGGCTGGGTGGAGAATGCCACCATCTGTTAGCAATGTCTGCTATGGACACCTCAAGGGAAGCATTGTCACCGATTTTCCCTATTTGTTAGCTTCGGGATCTTGGGGCAGCTGTCTCTAGATGGTTAGGCTGCTTTGAATCCTGAAACAGATTCTTCCTCATTATTAGGAAAACTCAATGCTCCTTGGAGATGTGTGCAGACCTAAAGTATCAGCTTTGCTGCTACTACTTGACTTGAAAAAGAGAATTTAGCTTTCCTCTCTCATTCTCCTCTTCCCTTCAATTCTGATTTCTCATAGACTTGATCACCAGCCCCTTGAGGAACCACTTCGCTCCATCTGGAAAACTAAATAGACAAATTCAGTGGGTTGTTTTGTCTCTTGGGCTGAAACTGGAAAGTAAATCAACCTTCTTAGGGAGAATTTCTCAAATGCAGTGTAGGACCAGCTGCAGTGGAATCACTGGGATTGCTGGTTAAAAAGTAGACTTCTGGAGCTCACCTTCTTTCCTTACTGCTCAGTTAAGCACCAGGAGGTGTCATCATCCACAAAAGGCAGTGAATGAGGTCTGATGATTGTAAAATGAGCTGGGGTTGGGGGAGGCCAGTTCTCAGCCACCACCTGCAGTTCACAGCTTCCTTCAGCCAAATCCTGCTCAACTTATTTTTAGCTTGGGGTAATGGAAGAGCACTGGGGAGATAGATTTCTAGTTTTGGCAAGGCCAGTTATTATGACTTTGGGGTCTCAATTTCCTTAGCTGTAAACTGATTAAATTAACAGCAACATCATCATCATCTTCCCCTTCGTTATTAAAGTCATCTCCATCACCATCATCACAATCGCTCACTAGCATCATCACCATCACCATGATCACCTTCATCACTATTTTACCATAACTGCCACCATCAGCACCTTCACCACCATCATCACCATCACCGCCACCATCATCTTCACCACCATCATCACCTTCACCACCATCACCACCATAATCACCTTCACCACCATCATCACCATCACCACCATCATTGCCTTCACCACCATCATCGCCTTCACCGCCATCACCGCCATCATCGCCTTCACCGCCATCATCACCTTCACCACCATCATCTTCATCACCATTTTCACCGTCTCTGTCATTGCCATTGTCCTCATCATCAACTTCATCACCATAATTATTTCCATCCTATCTCTAGGTTCCTTTGACTGAACATTTTCATTGTTCCAGACGATCTGTCTTTTCCGACCTAATCCTCACCATAACCCTCTGACATATGTGTATCTCTGTGTCATTTTAATACTGTTATTCCAGTTTTATAGGTGAGGAAACGGGGACTCAGAGTGGTGAAGCCTCACTTTCCTAGTGAAAACTAGAGCCTGAATTCAAGTCCTCTGCCTTAGTTCTCAATGATTAAACTATGAAACCTCTTTAAATCATCTTCTAGAGTTCACTGCAGGCAAAAAGTCCTCTTGTCTTTTCAAGTTCTGCAATCTCAGAGAGACATGATTTCTTAAAACCATGTTTCTTGGAGAAGCCGAGAGTGTTGAATTTCACTTTATGGATTCGCTGTTAGAGAATTCCCTGACTTTGTCCAGGGAAATTAAGACCCACAGGGACGTGCCTTGTCCATGGCCACAAAGAAAATTAGGGCCAGTCCTGGAAGCCATTCAGGTCTCCACAAGGAAGGTAGAAAATTGGCAACAAGTCTCTGGTTATATGTTCCTCATTCCTGTAGAGCAGAGGAATTGGAAAGCAGGGTTTGGAATCCATGGGTCTGGGTTAAAATTACTGCTCTTTTCTCTATTATGTTACTTTGCTTGGTAAGTGATTGAACTCTGTGGATCTCAGTTTCCTTACCTGTAAAATGGGATCATAGGACCTATCTTATTGTCACACAGTAGGACAGTAAGTATTCTAAATACTTAGCACAATATCTAGGGCACAGTGAATACTTGGTACATCATGATTATAATGATTATGTTATCACTATGCAGTACAGTTTTTATAGGCATAGATTATATTTTACTGTATAGTGTAAGATAGGCTATAGCGTGTGCTTTTGTATTAAATTTGTTACCTCTCTCAATTTGCCCTCCCTCTGCTATGCTACTCCATGGGAAGGGAAAGGCCTGCTAGAGGGTGTGCTTTCGTGGCTCACGCAGCTCAGGTGACTGAGATGGCTGCGGTGTGGACCCTGTAAAACCCAGAGACCTGGGTTCAGGACCTGGGGTCAGGCAGGGAGAAAACACATGCGTAAATAAAAATGCTTCGGTCATCCCTGTCCTCTCTTCCTTCCTCCTTTTCTACCTCCCTCTCTCCCTTCATCCCTTCATCTCTTAAAAGAGAAAAGGAAGACCTAACGCAGAATGACTTTATCTCAAACTGCAGATTTTTAACACGATTAAAAACCATGCTGGAATTGTGTAACTAGGTGCCTGACGACACCCCCAACTTACCTCCCTGATCTGTGTGCAGCTGAGAAATTGACTTTTTACTTTCAGTCAAATTATTAATTAGTTGCCTTATTGACTAATTTCTAAGCACTCAGTCAAATTGGGTAACCAATTCAATTTGGATGGGAGAACAGCAAAAAGCTTTAGTTCATCCATTTTTCAACTGGGTGCCTGTCATTGGAAAAGAGACGTGGGAACAAGGCCTCAAAACCTCACCAGAGCGTGGAAACCCAACGACAGTTAATTACGGCGTGGTCTTGTCTTCCTTTCTTTCTCTGCTGGATTTCCTACAATAACAGATGGGACAAACCAAACCTTTCCGTTTTAAAGATGGGAAGAAAGAATTGGAAAGACCTCTATTAAGATGAAATACTCAGTATGAAATGCCTATTCTGTGCATCACTTGCACTGATTGTAACTCTTACTAGGTGCTTTCCATGCCTTTCTCTAATCTCACTTCCATCACTGAAACCAACAAGACGTCAGGAATGGAGCGAAAGGGACTGTGTGTCTGTGCGTGTGTGTCAATCTCCACATTTTTATTTACCTGTTTTTACAAATTCCCAAATCTTTTGCAAACATCTTCTCTGACATTAGGACAGAACGCAGTGGATACTGCTGAGGTTTAAAAAGAAGAGGAGGTGGTTATTAACATGCAGGAAGTCTGAGCTGCTTTCTGAAGAGTCAGGAGCGGTTCCCCAGCCCTTTGCCTTGGCAGACACCCTAAGACAGCCTTTGAAATGGAGACAAAGACCAAACTTCTGCAGGCTTGTCGACCTGGCCGAGAGGCAGGTACTTTCTCTTTCTTTTCTGGGTGAACGGCAGGGACCGGTTAGCTCTGTGGATGAGAGCACTGGCGTCCAGGTCTGCACCCACTGGAGCGGGACTGGGAGCGTGGGGGATGGGGTGGACCCAGATCCCAGCTCTGTCTCAGAAAATCCTTTCAGGAGAAACCAAAACAAACCCAGCATAGACAGCTGACTTTCCATTTGTGGGGGCCTGGCTGGCACCACCCTCGACCCCAAACATGCTTTGGATTTGGTTTTATTGGCTAGTGAAAAGAATCACTTTTTAGCCAAGAGCCAACTAGTGGCAAAGCAATTCAGGTAAATTAGTTTCAGTTCTTCCACAGACAAGCCCTGGTCTTTGGAATTTGAACTTTAGAAAATAAAGCCTCCTCTACCACTTATTCCCTCCACCCCGCTCTCCTCTAAGCCTTTTAAAAAGGATTTTTCTTCCCTTTATAAATCTCTTCAAGAAAGAGGGGTGTTTCTTTTTTCCTTCTTCTTTCATACAGAGGAGTTGGGGAAATAAATTCACCAGAATATCCGAACATTAGTGCATGCGGAAAATTCAATGAAATCCAAATTAAGAGCATGAAAAAAAAGTTGGTTTTTGCTGGGACCCTTAAAATAGGCAGGCATACACCGAGACAGAGCTTCAAAGCTCATTTTAATAACTAACTACTTACCTGCTCAAAGCATTTATTTATCGGTTACTCCTCTACCCCAGTTCCAAAATACTTACAGTGCAGTTAACTTTTTAAAGCAGCAACTGTGATTTGCATAGAAGCAGTGTCCATAAACACTACAAGACCCGCTTTCTATTACTTCGTTATAATCAACAATCCAGTGGTAAATGAATGACCTGGAATCCATGAATGGTGTGGACCCAGAGGGCTGAAATATTTAGAGAGCTCCTGACCGTGTGCTGGGTTCTAGAATTTTATGCTGTCACTGAAACTTTTCACCAAGGCTTGGCTCCGCAATGGTAATGTTTTCCCAAAAGCCCTCCATTGACAAATCTGGGGGTCCCCCACCCTGATTCTCCACCTTTTTGTTGGATCCATTTTTTCCTTTTTATTGTTTCTTGGTTTCTCTCAGCGCAGAAAGCCCAGGATTCCGTGATCTTTCTCTTGCGTTAAATACTCATCTCCTTGGGGGAAAAAAAAAAAAAGAATTCGATTTCCCAGAAAGAGAAAGCCATTGGGGTTAAAATGCAATATACACATTTCAGGTGACGTGAAGTGAGGGCTAGTAAAAATATAAAAGATACACAGGGAAACGAAAGAAGAAGGAAAAAAAAAAAGGCAATTCCTCCAAGGCCGACTAATGTTTAAATAACAATTTGGTGTTTAGACATGAGAGGTTGGAAGTCAGGAAATTTGAGGTTTGCGCAGATATTCCAGACGCTTAAATCTGTTGTCAGTAAAAGAGTACAATGGTGTGAATTTTTAGTGAAGCATCGGTCGGACTTCGAATTTCCTGGGTTTTTGTTGGATTGTATCACAGTGAAGCATTATATTCTTTTTTCCCAAATATATATCTAATTTCCTTTACAAAGAGCAAAAAAAAAAAAAAAAGTCAAAAAAACAAAAACAAAAACCAGTTTCCCACCGAGTTACAAGAAAACACACTATTCGGGCATTATCTATTATTGTTTTTTTCTGGAGAGCTAAAAACATGAACGAACATAATGGTCCAAACCCATTTGTTGTGTTTTGTCAGATTAAAAAATACTCCCTGATTTTGATTAATTATTTCACAGAGATATTCTGTAGATGTTCGTGTTTGACATTTCCTGAGAAATATTTCCGTCTCTGAGATCTTTAAAAATAAAAAAGCCTATTTTAAAAGACTCGAGGTTTTTGTTTTTTTCCCTCTGTGTGTCTATGTGGTGTCACACTGGGGAGGGGGAACTGTTCAGGTTTAAGATGTTTATGGACTTAAAAGAATTTACTAGGACATTATGAACTTTATAAAAGACAGACATTCCTTGAGTCAATTGCTTCCAATAATCCTTTTTTTTTAAGTCATTTTTTCTGTCCTTTCTTCCTATAATTACGGAATGTTTTAAATATGAGTAATTATACCTTGACGTAGCTCGTGATTTAAAATGGGCCTCTGAGAATGACAGTAAAATGGTTTCTGCATTTCGTAGTTCAATAAAATCAAAAGCGGTCCAAAAATAAAAAAAGAATACAACTGGATTTGTTATTCTTTCAAAATCAGTCATACATTCAGACCTCCCTCTACCTTTTTTTTTTTGGATGGAGGGAATGAGGGTGGGTGACATTTCAGATTGTTATAAGCCACATCAGGAAAATCAGCTCTTTCATGAGAGAAATGAAACAAAACAAAACACAAAAGCCAACAACAACAAAAAAAAACCCAAAAATTAAACTAAAAATACAACCATCACCAAAACTCCTCCAATGTGACACCTGAGATTACATCAGAACCTTACATGTAACACAAAATGAGAGCCTTTCATCTGAAAAATAAAATACCTAATGATTTCAATGAGTTTGTAACACCCCCCTGCCCAGTTTGAGAACTGCAAAGTGCTTGGATTTCTTTTCTATCTGAAAAATATTTATGGAAAGAATTCTTTCCCCCCTCCCGTCTCCCCACCTTCTTTTGACATGAAGGTAATTTGTTTTCTCTGGAGGAGTCGGGGGCGGAGAAGAGCAATGCAGCTATAGAAATACTGAGTGGCATTTGCTAGTTATCTGAGAATATTAACGTCTGAGCGGGTCCGGTCTGCCCAAAGTCAGAAGTAGAGCATAAGATCATTTTTATTTTTCTCAGCTGAGTTTTAATGATTGAATGTATTTGTCAGAAAAAAAAAAGAAAAAAGGAGGGAGGGAAATAAAAGAAAAAAAAAAGATTTAAATGTACAGAGAGTGCCTAATGAAGTAGTTAACATTCTTACTATCAGGAAAGAGTAGTCCATTCATAAACCATTTTAAAGCGCCTTTACCCACATGCACACACTCTCTTTCAGTCCCTTTAGCAATTTGGAGCACAGGAGATTAAAGTCTTTTGGAAATTCCCAAGGTCAGACCTCAACTGAAATAGGATTAAGGGGGTAAGGGGGAAGGAAAAAAAAATGAAGAGAAGGTTTTTATTCCCTCTTTCCTCCTCCTCCTAACTCTCTGAAATAATTCGGAAGTTATTTCTTGAAATCTTCCTCTCCCCGGCCAGTGGCAGGTCTTCAAAAGGTTCTGAGATTGTTTAAAAATTTTCCAGTCCCCTCCTCATGCCCCCTGCCCAGGGTAAGAAAAGCAGCAGCCGGGAAGGGAAGCCAAGAGGGGAGGCAGGTCCCTCCCAGACCTTACTCCAGGGGGCACTGTGACATTAAGAACTCTGGCTGAAGGCCCTTGCTAGTTTGATCACTGCTGAAAGAAGATTCTCCAAATTTGCAACCGTTTTTCTCTTCACATGTTCCAAACCAGTATTCCAACAAAGGAAATGAAAAAAGTAAACCCACTATTTTTTCCCTTCTTCTTTCTGTGTTCCATATGGAATGTTTAATTTCTGCACCAAACACACAGGGCTTTGAGTAGGAAAACGCACGGATAAAATGGCTCTGTGAATGTTTCTTTCTCTTTTCCTCTCCTCCCTCCCTCCCTCCTTCCCTCCCACCTCCCTCCCTCTCTCCCTCCTTCCTTCCCTCCTTCCTTCTCTCCCCCTCTCTTTATTTTTTTCTTGTTCATCTTTCTTTCCTCTGCTTTCCCCCCCGCCTTTCTGCCTCCCTTCGAAAGTTTCTCTACAGCTACAGAACGCCGCAGCCCACAAGTCCTTCAGTCTACCTGGGGCGTATTTCCTCCTGTCCTGAATTTGATCCACTCTTTTAAAAAGTCTTCCGAGCTGCTGTGTGTCTCTCCATTCATCAGGCTGGAGTGGAGAGCATTGTTGCCACTCGGAGCGTTTTGATGGAACTTAACAGTAATTATGTAGGAACTTCAAAGGCAAACTATTTGTGTGCTTTTTTTTCTCTCTCTTTTACTCTATCTCTCTGCATGCGTGCGCACACGGACACACACTCACACACACTCACACGCTCACTCACTCACTCTCTCAATCCTAACCCCACTAAACCCAAACAAAAAATTCTCTTCAAACAGGGCAGAAAATTGGGTTGAAGTTAGCAGCCGGTATTTCAAATGTACGATGATTGCAAAAACCTCCCCAAATTTCTGGAGAAATAATGAAAGAATCCTGTAAAGAAATAGAACTGGAAAAAAAAAAAAAAAAAAAAAAAAAGGTTCTTATTTGACTAGTTTCAATTAAAAATGTTATTTGATCATGCCTCTGAATTTCAACATTTTCGATCTGGGACCATAAATAACACGGCATGATAAAAAGCAAGGCTGGGACCTATATTTAATTAGGTCTGCCAGAATTGAATCTGGTGCTGACACAGGCTAAAGTGAATGATTTGGTCCTAGCTAACTTGTGCCTTTAGAAAGGCTCTTTGACACAAAGAGAAAACATTTTCAATAAGATTTTTTTTTTTCATCTTCGAACAATTTTAAAAAAACCCCAAACCCCACTCAATTCTGCTTTTGTGTCTGTCTTTTAATAATCAGAGCTGTGTCTTTAGGTTTCCAGGTGGGGGGGGCAAAAAAATTAAAAAGAAAAAGAAAAATTCATTCAACGAAAAAATGAACAGCCAAGCTGGATGTTTCATTGGCAAAATGTTTTGCAGGGTTTTTGACTTTATTATAAATGAGGTTTTATCTCAGGAACTAAAAATACTAAAAAGGAAGGAAATCCACGAAGGGACTTAAAATAATAGGAGCTCTTAACCAAATCCTCCCCCTTGCAGACGGCCTGGAGCGTGTAGCTGCCTCTGAAAGTCAGAGCAAAGCACAAACAAAAGGAATAGTAGGATCCCAAAGGCGTGTTGGGTACAGAAATTTCACGTGCATACATTGGGCAGGAAAGCCACAGGCTTCACCAGGGTGGGTGCTTCATGGCAGTGAATGTGTGTGTGTTTGTGCCTGGACGGGGTACACTATTCCATAGATTGGTCTAAACGTCTGCAGAGGGTCGTTTAGGAAAATGTCTCTGTGGTGTCGTTAGAAAGAGGTTGTCTGACTTTTGTATGTTAGCGACACACTTCACGGCAAATGGAACCCATGGAAATGTGTCTGATGTTCTTTTAAAGAAGAGCAGCCCCTTCCCTTCCATTAGTGTTGATACAGAAGGATAAGGCGAAGTGAACTGAAAAATAGAAAGGACATTTAAGGTCTGTATTTTCCTGTTTTCTCTCTTAGCATCGGCAACAATTTATTTAGCTCCAGTGTTTTCTTTAGATTTTAGTTGGCCTAAAAACAGGCAATAGCCTGGAAAAAAACAAACAAAAAAACAAAAGAAGCGAGTCTGGATGGCAGTGACTGGAAATGTTTCTTTACACGAGAAAATGTCAACCGAATCACCAAAAAACACATCTTCATTGGTTATGTTCCTGCTCCTTTGGAAACAGGCAGCTTCATTTCAGCTTTCTTTTCTTCTCATTTATTCTTTTGTCTTTCTCGTGCTGTGGTCTCATTTACTTGCTGAGGGTCACGAAACTTTTTGCAAATCGTGGTGTGTGGCTTGAGGGGTCCAGAGAATGAGGGTGGAGGATCTAAGTTGTAAAGAGCTTATCACATTGTAGCAACACTCATACCAGTGATAATAATACAATTATAAGCAGAATTAATTTCTCCCAGAGTTTTGATCTTATCTTCAATAACCCCCCACCCCCAAAAGAAAAAGAACAAGTGAAGTCTTTATTTTCCAGTGCCTCTTCTTAACAACAGGATATGACATGATTTAAAAATCACTTGTTCCCATGCTTGAAGTGACCATGAAATTCTTTCTTTCAGCAGCTTTGAAATGGGGGAGCAGTGTGGGCTGAGAAGCGGGGGATCTGCCCTATAAAAATGGCCAGCAGGTGGCACCCGGCTCCTGGCCACTGCGGCTGTGCTAGATTGGGGGTTGCTCGTGGTCTTTCGGACAAGGGTGTGGACAGGCAGTTTGTGGTTGATTCTGGATAGACACCAATACCATCGGAAGATCTAGAGAAGGAAGAAAGTAATTGAGACAAGAAGCGGTATTTGGAGGTTGTGGATCTGGGTGACTTTTGAGAAGCTTGCTCGTTAGAAAAGAACCATGTATTTTGATGTGGCTGTGCTTTGTGCTTTGGCATGACACGACTGAGCAGAAAACAGGACTGTGACTTTGTAGGATTATCCAAATCCTTTCAGGTATTTAGGGAAAAATGGATTCTCTGGTTAATGGTGTGATTACACCTTCGCACACCCTGTGGTAATGAAAGGCATTTTGATTTCACTCAAACCTTTTCATCAAAATTTTTGCTGAGCATAAATCATAATGTCGAGGCCGCCTGTGGTGAAGGGATAGATGGAGGGAGACCAGGCACGCGAGTGTGCGCACATTTGTGCATGGGTGCATGACATTGTTGGAAATGGGGTTGGCGATGGATACGTCCTTGGAAGATGGGGATTTTGGAGGAAGGAGAAAGCAAGAGTTACCATGAATATAAAGTCTAATGATTCGAATCAAAACAGAATGCATGCACCAACCAAAGACTTTTCTGGATCATTTCTCAGTGTGAGAGGCAAGGCCGGGAATTAGAGTTTAGATGCCGAAAAGACACAATTTCTGAGGCAGTTGATGGTTATGGAATCATTGCTACGGGGCATTCAGAAAGGGACAGCCCTCCCAGTCGGAGGGGGTATTTGGCCAGCACTCTGTGAGGAACGAGAGCCGGCTGCGGGGTCGGTGGGGTATCAGGGAGAGAAAAGGAAGTTTTCATTTTCATAGAGGCTTCAAGGTTTTCATAATATAGCTTCCAAATGCAGTAAAAACCTCAAGGAATTGGAACTCGGCCAGTCAGAGCCAAAGAGGCAAATAACCAGGAAGCCAGTGGCAATCAGGAATGTATTAGCGACAGACACAAGACCAGGTCTTCATGAGACATCCTGGAGACAACCCAAAAGCCGTTCTTTGTTTCCTTTTCTCCTCTGAGCTTCTAAATTTACATAAGACAGAAACATCTAGTTTTGTTTATTTGATGCACCCTTTGAAGATCACAGAATCTGAGTTGGAAAAGATGGTGGCCCAAGCCAAGCCTTCGTTCTAGGACAGAATCCACAGGAGCCCAAAGGGCTGGGGACACTGCGTTGAAGCCAAGACCTTGTGGGGCACCTCCACCTGTATCACATCGGATCTGCGTGAACCTTCGCCAGGCAGGTTTACTGTTGTCTCACTTACAGACAAGAAAGCTAAGTCACCGTCACTGAGGGATTCCGTCACTTACCCAAGATCAGGTTGCAAGGTAGTGTTCAAACATGGGGAATGAGGATGTCACACTAGGGTATTGAAGCACGGTTTCATTGAAGCACACGTTTTTGAGGAAAGAAAGGGCTCTCAGCTAATGAGGAAAACCCACTGAGTTAGAGGTCTTCTGGCACTTTGCTTCAAATGATGACCCAGGGAAGAGAGAGGTTTGAGGTACTGAGACATGAAAGTATAAACTGGCTGTCCTAAAGAGGGTGGAGGCATGGAGAAGCCAACCATTCCCCTTTAGCTGGGAGTCTGCGCCACAAAGGGAGGGTGCTGGAGAATGAAGTGGGCATTTATAATAGTACATGTGTGCTGGAGTGGGTGAGCTGTGATAGCTTGGGAGGGCACTTCATTCAATTCTTCCAGTGGGGATAGATGGAAGGAGCAGGGAAGGCTTCCTGGAGGAGGTGGTGTCTACATGAAGCCCTGATCCTGAATAGAATAAACTAGGCAACAAAGGTGGGACAGAGATGATGTTTTAGGGAGCAGGAGAAGCATGTGCAAAGGGACTGGGAGTTCATGGGGGCAAACAGAATGCTGGAAAATGCACACAGATTGTTTGGTTTGAACCTCGGCAGGAAAACTGAGGTCAGAGAGTCATTCTAGGGCCTCCACTCATTGGCTGGTAGTGGGGAGCTATGGAAGAGTTTAGGGTAAAGGATTGACTTACCACCTTCAGTTATACCTCAAGTGAATTTGGGGAACTTTGTTTTCTTGAGAAACATCTTTCCAAAATGTGTATGCCACCTCCACTCCTCCTGCTGCCCCCGGCTTTGGGATGCAGACTCAGGAGGGAGGGCAGGGGAGCCTCTATTCAGGCTGAGTTGTAATGGTCAAACTAAAGCAGACGCGGGCCAGATGCCCATCCCAGCAGCAGCAGAAATCAAACAAATAGAACAGTGTCTCCATGGATCATTCTTGGTGCTATTCAGGAAGGAAGGTAAATCTCAACGAGAAGAATGTTTGGGGACTTCACAGCAACCAGCCTGTGTCACTAAACATTTTTAAAGACCCTGAATTTCAAAAGTCAGAGATTTTTTTCACCCTTACCCCCAAAAGGATCTTACACTACGAGCATCTTTTTACAAAGGGAAAACATCTTGTCTGTTGTGCCCGATTTCCCGTCCACCCAGCTGTCCTTCTCCTATGGAAGTAATTGGGGGAGAAAGGTCTGCAGAGCATATGCTTTGATGTTTGGGGGAGGGGGCCACCTTTTCAACAAATGTCCGCGGCAGACACAGTGATTGAGAAAGGCACATCCGTTTTGGAAAATGCCTGTTAATTAAATGAATGTTTTCAACTGGAAAGCATGTCTGAGCTGTTACGATACATCCCTGATGAAGTTGGAAGGAATGCTTTAGATGTTGGTCTGAAATGGGTGTTTCATATGCCTCCTGCCTCCTCAACCGCAGCTATCACAACTTGTTCACTCATTCCCTGGCTCGCTGGACCAAATGTGCTGTGCCGGGCGCTGTGGCAGGTGCTGGCGGCTCAGCAACCAGCATGGCTCCTTATGGGAGCTTAGGGTTCTAGTGCCCAGGACAGATCTTGATTAAGAATTCTTTTGTGTTAACTGTTAACCAAATGAGTAAAGAAAGGATAAAACAGTTTCCTTTGAGCGCCCCGTTCATTAGCTGTATGACCTCAAACAACTGCTTAGGCTTTTCTAGCCTCAGTCTTCCCCTCTCCATCCATACAATGGGCATAGCAGCAGTACCAACTTTTCAGGGTGAGAGTGAATAGTAAATGAGATAGTTCAAGGAAAGTGCTTAATTTAGTGCTCGATCAACAGCAAGAGCTTGACACACATGTGAATTATGCTTATATTCAAACCCAAGAACATTGAAGTATTTTTAAAATAAGTTCATTTTCATTCTATAAAAAATTAACAAAATTGGAAGTTTTGAAGTTAAAGAAAAAAGGAGATTGTTTTCCTACCCTACAGGCCAGTGCCACTTACGCGCAAATAAAGGTGACAAGTGTCTGCCACCCCACCAGGTTTTAGCATGAAAGAGAAGATCTGGTCTACAAAGTTCAAGGCAAAGATTGTCACACATAGCTGGGCCCAGAGCTTCATAGCAGACAGGACCTCTGCTTCTTCCTAATCTCAGCTCTGCCGCTTCTGCATAGGGCTCCTCAGAGGCAGCCTGGGACTCCAGACTAAAGATGGTCCCTAGGCACCTGCAGACTTACCTGTTCTAGGGAAAGAGAGACCTTAGAGAAAGGCAAGACCCAGGATGGATTCAGATTGGCTGACTTGGGTGCTAGACTTGACTCTGATTGGCTGACGAGTCCTAGGCTTGACTCTGATTGGTGGGCTTGGGTCCTGCCCTCACCTGAACAGCTTGAGGGATGGTGTTTTTTCGTTGGCCATGCATGGGTGACATGCTTGCCCATTGCTGAAGCTGGGGTCGGGGAGGTGGACTCAGCTCCTTCCAGGTCACATGGACAGAAGGAGGGAGAGGGGATGGTAGGTGCGGAGATCCAGGCTGTCAGAACCCTTGGATGATGGTCTCCTATGGCCCAGAGGCTGTTTGTTTTGTTGACCATTAGTTACATATCTAGACTTTTTTTTAATATCTGTATCTTTCCATTGTACTATTATTGGGTCGTATCTACATAGATAATAATCTCTGTATGTGCGTCTATGCATGTATTGCAAAAATAGGACACTTGCTTAGTAAACACATACAAAGGTAAATATATCATGTCCATCTCAGTCCAGATACATTGTGCTGTTAAAAATAATTTTAAAATTTAAAGAATTCTTGAATTCGTTTAGCCAAGATGCCTCCACTTTACATATGGGACACCCAGTCCTGAGTTCAAAGAGTCTTGGTCAAGGTCACACTCTGATGCTTCTGCCGCTTGAACCACATGACCGTCTCCTTAGCTAAGCTCATTTCTAATACCTCCATCAGCTCCGGGCAGCTGGGCCCAGCAGAACTTGGCACATGAGTGATTGAAAGCCCAGGAGAGAAGAGCTGAGCTTTAGTTACCTGGGGCCTGCTTAGCTGACTTGCTGTTTACTAAGAGTGGAATGTGTGGAGCGTTGTGGGAATGATGCATACTGAGCAAAGGACTCTTTGATGTGCCTGGAACTAAAGAATAGTGACTGGTAAGCTCACATTAAGAAAATATATTTATTTAAAAATTTTAGATAAAAGAAGTCTGTTGCTTTTAAAGGAAAGGCACAGGCAGGAATGAAGGCGAGTAGGCAAGCAGAGAGGAGGAAGAGGCATTTTATTTTATTTTTAGCGTTCACACTGCTTGTTTCCCCTCTGGATCCGGGACTTGAACCAGGGGTGTGTGGCCTGCATTGCTTGGAGACCATCAACCTAACTGCTGCCCCACCAAGGTGCACCCCAAAGATGTTCCGAGTTTATCTAAAGGATGTTCTGGGTAGACTTAGGGGAGAGAGAGAGAGATCTCCAAACTGATTTATTTGTGAGAGGATGTGTAATTGCAAGCATAATTGTGCACACAAAGGTTTTGCTGTCCTGAGTTTGATTAATAAAGGACTCCTTAAATCTGTTAATACCATTAGTCTTCTGTAGTTATTTAAATAGAAATGAATGAAAATCAAAATCCACTCTCTGGAGATCCACTAGCCTGGAGTCAGAGCGGGTGGCGGCTGTTTGGTTAGCAGCACAGAGAAGGCCTTTCCTAGGATGTGGAAGGCCCAGTGGGCAGTGCTGACTGACACCTGCGTTCAACAGAATCCTCTCTCCACCTGGCCAGTCACCTGGGAGGGAGTTTTTGGAGCCGTGAAGATTGCTGGACTCCACACGGGGCAAACTGCCAAGGAAGTTATTGGGAGACCGACTGGGAATCTACATTTTTGAAAATACACTTCTCTGGTGTTTTGGGGTGAACGCTGAAACTAGAGAAGTGCCGAGACAGAGGGTAGAGATTGGAGTTACCAAGAGGTTGGCTGAGAAGGTTTGACAGGACTCACTGCTCATAAAAACTAATCAGATATGACTACGGCGTAGTCAGTTATCCTCCAAGGTAATGGGTGGATCGCATTTGAAGTCCTTGTCACACCTTTTCAAGGACACAGACCCATGAAAAGTTCGTCTGAAGCATGTTCTAGGTGAATTCAGGGGAGAGAGTGTCATGAAAAGTTGGAAAGGAGGAACCAGTGGCTTATGATCTTTCTCTCAAAAGTTTCCATGCAACACACTCGAGTTGCTGATGATTTTTTCTGTTTATCTGAAAGTTAAAAACGTCTTCCCCATACCCAGTGCATAAGTTCTATGTAACATCCGTTTTGAGTTCCTTTATTCCCTTTTATTTTCTCACATGATAGCGTGACACCTTCATCTATAAAATAGTCTATTATCAGTTAACCCTTACCCGGTGAGATTTGGTGCGAGGATAGAGCATCTTTGCAGCCATGCTACATTCGCCCACTCCTCGGTTCATCTGCTCCTGCTCACCTCTTCACTCCCCTCCCACACCATCTCCTCCAGCACGTCGCGCCCCCACAGTGCTGGCGCTCATGCAGGTCTTTGCTGCTTCCGGTCTTTGCTCATTCTGTTCCCTCTGCTGGAACAGTCTTCACCCGCCCGTCTCCTCAGTGTTTCTGTCACCTGCAGACATCTCCTTAAGTAACTGTCTTCAGAGAAGTTTCCCCCAGCAGCCCATCTGGGTGGGATTTCCCTCGCTGAACTCAGTTTCTAGTATTGTCTCCCCACTACTCCCTTTTATTTACTTTTATAATAAGGAAAAAACTAATTTGAATAGAGATGGAGACAGACTTAGAGAGGTGAAGACAAGAGAAGCAGAAAGATGGAGAGAGAGAGCGCGCGCGAGAGAGGTAGAGGGAGAGAGAGAGAGAGAGAGAGAGAGAGAGAGAGAGAGAG
>RJWH01010453.1:0-16684 GCA_004363575.1 Solenodon paradoxus
GAGCTCCCCCATTACCCGTAGCCCTGAGCCTACAAACCGCCTTCCCAGTGGCGGCCGTGGCTTCCTGCGGGCGACAGATAAGTCCACGTCACCTGGTGCACAAGGCCGGGGTCTACAGGCAGACCCCCGGGCAGGCCGTTTCTGGAGCGTGTGTTCCTGTGTCGACTGGGTCGTGTGTCCTCCTGCTGCTCCTTTTCTTCCAGCGTCATCTCCGTCTGGAGGGTTTCCCGACCCTGACAACGGGCAATCACGGCTGTTAGTAAACGTCTAAGTTAGGACATGGAAAGCTCTCTCTTCTCCATCCTACACATTCCCTGAGGGAGGCCGTGTTCCCCAGTGGCCGCCTTGTCACTGCCCAGACTTCCTTCAGGTCACCTGCTATTTATCACCTGGTCCCAAGGGACTTACCCGTGCCCACCGCACCTGTAACAAATACGCTCGTGCTGGTTTCCACTGTCCTTCTCTACGTCATCCCCAGCCCTCCCGGCCTGTGACTTCAACTAAGTGACTCGTCAAAGGCTCACCAGTCAGCACTGCTGGTGTTTTCGCGGGACTGGTCTCTGTGGCGGGGTGACGTCTACATTGTGGGGTGATTCACAGCACCCCTGTTCTCTAGACAGTAGGGGACGGTGACCCTTTTTGATAAGGTACTATAACGTCCTCAGACACTGGACATGTCACAAGTCAGTGAGGAAATGCCTCCAGCTGAGGACTCCTTTCCTGTCAGGAGTGGACAATTCCTAGACACCTGTCCTCTGCCCAATGACCACTTCCCGGAATCCTGGTGGAAAAGCTCACTACTGGTTGGGGACCCGTCGTGTATGACCTGGCTCAGTTTCTTCAAACTCGTTCCCATTTGAATGCCCCGCGGGGCACCTGCTCCCGCAGCTGCGCCAAAGCCGCCTCCTGCGCCTCTCACCTGGCTCGCCTGCCCTGGGGTAACTGCGTGGGCGCCGGCCACGTCCTGCAGGTTCCTGCTGACCGTCTGGTTGTTCTCTGAACTTGTCTCAGTCACAGAGGATCGGGGATTGACAGACAAGTCCAACACGCCATCCACACTGCTGATGCCAGCCTCCGCCATCTCAACATCGGGAGATCTCATAAGAAACTGCTGTCCTTGCAAGGTGACCACAGTCTGCGGGGGAACACAAGGTCAAGGCCGCGTCCCACCCGCCTCCTCCCGTGCCTCCCAGGTGGCACCCTCGGCCCACAGACAATCGTGCTGCTCTTAGGGGGAGACTCCTGCTCCCGGCGAGCAGTGCGTGTCCCAGCCAAGAGCTTCCCCACATCAGTGATTAGAGACTCACCACTGACAACCCGTCCCCAATTCCTCCCCAGTGTTTCCTGCCCCCTCAGCCCCATCGTCACCCTCTTCTGCGCCGCCCTGTCCCGATCAGGCTGCTTCCCCAGGGTCCCCGTGAGGGGCAGGGCCTGCCCGCCTCGCTGCCGCCCCAGCCCCGCACTCACCCACTGCTGGGCCTTCTGCGGCCCCCTGAGCAGCTCCTCCAGGGCCTGGCTGGTCTGCACCCCGCTCTCCCTGACCAGGGCCTGCAGCTCGGGCGGCACGGAGATGAGGAACTGCTCCAGCACCAGCTGGTCCACGATATGCTGGGCGCTGTGCAGGTCGGGCCGCAGCCACAGGTGGCAGAGGCCCCGCAGCCCGCGCAGCGTCTGCACGGGGTCGGCGCCCGCGGGGCTGGAGAAGGCCCTGAAGCGCAGGTGCCAGGCCTCCTCGGGGCTGCGGGCCCAGGGTGGAGGGTGGGCCGGCGGGGGCTCCGAGGCCGGGCCGCGCGCGGCGTCGGGTGGGCGGGTCTCCGCGGGGGCCGGGCGCGCGGCGGGTGTTCCGTCGGGTTTGGGCCGCGTCCTGCGCGGCGGTGTTGCCGGAGTCATGAGGGCTGCTGAGGGCTCGCCTGGGCCCGTGGGAGCCTGGGGAGAAGAAGCAACCAGAAGGCGTCACTCCCCGCGCCCCCGGCCCCCCCCACAGGACCCCGCGGTCGGCTTGCGCTCACGCCACTCAGCGCCGAGCCTGCCGGTTATCCCGGGTTCTCCGTCTGCCCATCCGACAAGCTGTCGGGCAAAGTGTTCCGTGAAAGACACTCTCTAAGCTGAGAGCTCCATGTGGAACTCACTGGAATCCTTGGTCCAGCGTTTCCCGACGCCTTTCCTAGCGGGAAGGCCGAGCACCTGGCAGAGCTAAGGGCCTGGCGCCCAAGCAGGCATTTGCCGCCGTGGGAAATGCACCGCGAACGGCGCAGGTTCTCCTGCTCTGTGCCCCTGCGGTCTCCCCGGTCAACCCTCGGCCCCCGGCCCCTCCCGCAGCCCTGACACCCACTGACGTCCCTTCGGGGCTGGGGTTACAGACGCTACTCTCATCCCAGGAAATGGGCTCGAAATTCTGCCCTTTCACATCGGCAGGAAAGCGGAGAGTTGCCGCGGCCCCAGCGCCCTCTGCCCTGTGCGGGCCAGGTCTACCCAGGGCCGGGGGCCAGGTCTACCCAGGGCCGGGGGCCAGGTCTACCCAGGGCCGGGGGCCCTGCTTCCCGTCCCTGCAGCCGCGCCTGGGGCACCTGGCGGCGCAGCGGTGACCGCTGAAGAGAAATGAAACAAAGGGCTTCTCCCCGCTGGCTCTCCCAGCCCGCACCTCTCCTCCTTAGAAGACAAAAAACAAAAGCCGTGGGATGCTAAACCCTCCCCAAGTGTAAGAGGAATAGGAAGCAGCGGACGTGCGATCAGCGCGGAACCCAGTACTTAGAGCCCTGGGCAGGGACAGTCCCCACGGCGCCCAGGTTGAGAAACCCTGGGTGAATGTGATCCCCACCACACCTGCATGGACCATGGCCCAAGTAAAATGGTTAAACAAGGAACCAAAGCCAATCATGGAAGCCAGGAGACCCCTTCTTCCTCCAGGTCTGGGGGCTCCTGCATGGGGACTGGGAGCCACGGCTTCCCGGGACCGCTCTCCACCTGCATCCCGAACTCACTTACCTGGTCCAAGCGTCTGCCCGCAGCACCTGGGTAGGACTGGTTCCCACACTGACTCTGGCTGGAGCTCTGCTATATAGGGCTGGGGCCTGGGGCCATTTCCTGTGCCTCCTGGACCCACCCTGGATTAAGATCCTAAACACCCGCCTTAAATTCCCCACTGACCCCGGCACACCCTGGTGGCCTAGTGGACTAATGTGCCTGGGGAATCCCTCACACACCTCCCAGGGTCCCAGGTTCAAGACTGGGCCTTGAAGAACAACCAATGTGAATTAAGCTAAAATTAATCAGTGCTTCTTCCTCCCCTCCCTGTCTTCCTGCCTACCTACTCACCTTCATTCCTGCCTGTACTTTTCCTTTACGGAAAAATTCCTATTAAGCCTCCACTGAGAGGAAACATAGTTTTTCAAATACAACTAATTGGAAAACACTGGGTGTCTATCTCAGTGAACATTTATTCTCTGCACCAAGGGTCTGAAGGAAACAGGGGGTAGAGACCTGTGATATCAGCTAGCTTGTCTTATTCCTCACTTATTTAAATGTAAATGATTAGATATTTTTAAGTGAGTTCTGAGGTCCACTGTGAGAAAACTCACTTCTGAGCAGACGCTTAGAAACCTGAGGTCATTCGCCGTAGAAAAGGTTGGCGTCACCCCATCAGCAGCAGGTGGCCCTGTCTTCAGGAAGACGTTTGACACATGGGGAGGGTGACCCTTAAATCAATGATCCCATCAGCTGACACCACATCTAGCATATGATTTCCAAGAGAATGAAAAGGAATTATTCAAACATAGGATTATTCATGATTCAACTTTTCCCTGTTTTCCAGCTTTGAAATCATTGTGTCAGAGCTTTGTTTGAACCGGATCTGTTGCTGCTTCGGTGTGCGACCATCCCTCCTGCTGAAAACCCTGGAAAACACACGGTGTTGCCCAGAGCCCTTCCTCATGTGGGGTTAAAATACAGGAGACGCACGTGGAGTTGCGCGCTGGACCTCAGGAGTCTGCAGAAGCACCATGACGCGTGTCACTGGTCGTCCGTGAATGATGAAGTCCGCTGGCTCAGCGCTGTAGTGAAGTGCTGGGACGATCGATGATCTTGTCACCATGTCGCAAGCTCCCGGTGTCAATTCAGTCCTGACAAAGTTCTTGCAAAGCACGGAAATGAATGCATCTCGTTCTCCCACCCCCACCCTGAATGCATGTGCAGGTGGGAATGCTGAAAACCCCTAAGTTCTAAATTCCAAATGAGGAGAAGCGAGGAGGTTTTCTGTAAAGTGGGGCATCCTTGATCGTTACTGCAAATTAAATAGGAATTTTTGTAAAGGAAAAGTAGAGACAGGAATGGAACTGAGCCGGGTAGACAGGCAGAAAGAGAGAGGAGGAGGAATTATTTTATTGGTTTTTATTTAGTGTTCATCTGGGTTGTGCCTCCGGCCCCAGGCATCTAACGCGGGACTTGGGGATGTGTGTGGACTGCGCCCAGTGGCCGTATCCACGAGGCCACAGGACACGCCGAGGCCAGCCTTTATCACCCCACCACGACAAATGACAAGGCAAAATACATTAGTTGTCTCCTAAGAAAACAAGAAGATTCGCAACCTGGGAATTCCACGTGGCATCGAGACATGGGGAATGTTAGCCTGAGACGGTCCCCAAGACCTTTCCTCGTCGATGCCCTGTTACCTGTTTCAGACAAGGGTGGAGACCAGAGTCTAAAAGAGTGAATCCCCCAAGCAGAGCTCTGCTATTGCGGGTAAGCAGACGACATAAAAGCCGTCATCTTCACACTCTGAATGTGCACAGCTTCAGGTCACCAGTCACTGCCGTCACCCTCAGAACTCAGCGGGGGTCTCTCCACCCCCCCCACCCCGCCTGCCTCTGACGACCCGCTGACCTCCTTTCAGGTCTGGGATTACAGACTCTAATCTCATCCCGGGAAATGGGCTAAGAATCCTATCCTTTCACATCTCTAACAGAGAAAGATTAAGGCCTCCTGAACCTGGTCCCAAAGCTGTTCTCTGCAGATCAGGGCTTATTCTAAGCACAAGGTCAGGAGGGTGGGGCATAGGAGGGAGGGGCTCGGAAAAGGTCCCTGGGAGGGGGAACTTGCGTGGGGAGGGTTTCTGAGCCCCCACGTCTGGAAGGTGGAGCCTCATGGAGAGAGACGATGCCCATATTGGGAAATGGAGGAGAATCCAGGTTTGGCTGTTTGTTTCAATCACCTGGGTCCCTTTCACATTAGAAAGCAAAGTGGGGACCCAGAAACTGGACCGAGTTTCACGTTCAGTGGGGGGACTTCGCGCCCAGGGGGAGCTGGGGCACCGGGGAGAAAGGTCAGGGGTTCAGGTCTGACTGGCCAGTGGAGCGACATCACGTCCCCAGGAAGGACGCAGTGGCACTCACAGCTCCACACCCCAGACAGCGACTTCATGAGGGTCGCTGCTTGCCATCCCGAAAGGCCCCGAGCACTCCAGTGGGGCCGTGGCCCTCACTTCGGCGGGGTGCACGGATGTGCCCAGCGCTGCCCTCCAGCCCGGCCCATCTCCGTCTCCAAATGCGCCTGCCATGCTGCCTTTCCGCCCGGTAACCTGGCCGCCGCCCCTGCCCTTCTCCCCTCTTTCACCATCAGATCTGACCCCATCGGCAGCTCCTGCCTCCTCTCTGAGGACATTTGCCCCTTTGAACGTCCCCTCTGCCCGTCCTTAGGGCTACGCCACAGGCCAGGGTGACGCGCTGCCCCTGTGGAAAGCGCCCCTTCTCTGCTGGGCCCTTGCACAGACACCCAGCCCTCTGACGCGACCCCCAGGCCTGCCTTCTGGCCCCTCTCTGTCCCCACAGGCCCCTCCAGCCCCTGCCACCCCCGGCCTGAGGTCCCTGAGCAGGCGGAGCACTGCTTTCTTTTATTTCGTTTGCCCTTGAAACAGGCTGGGGCTACCTGGGTCCTGGCTCACAGGCCCCCCCCCCTTCAGCCAGAGGGCAAACAAAACAGCCGCAGATGTTTATGGGGGGCAGTGGGAGGGTTCATAGCTGGGATCCCCACACTCCCAGGAGGGACCGATGAGTTGCCAGTTTGAGACTTTCCACCCCAGTTGCTAAAAGTGCGTTTGTGCTCCCTGAAGGGTAGGGGCACCTCGTCCGCTTTTAGTTCAGCGCACGGTGGAGCTGGGGATGGAATAAAGATGATCTGCCCTACAAGCGATTCCGTTCATTTATTTGCAACCGCACTGGGGTCCCTGACTGTTTCACACTGAGCTGGTCAGTGAGCAAGAGCTGCCTCTTCTGTTTCTGTCTGGAGAGAGGGAGGGAGGGAGGAGGGAAGGAAAGAAGGAAGGAGGCAAGGGAGGAAGACGGAAGGGGAAAGGGAGGAAGGAAGGGTTTTATTTAGTTCCTTGGCCCTACATGGTACAAACCACATCGTTTCCACCGCCCAAGACACAGGGACACACCCTCCCTGTCTTTCCGTCTCTCAATCTTGTTAAAGTTCCGTCTGGTCCCGAGCACGCCTAGGGCTCCAGCGCCGGCCAGCGCGGCCTCTGTGGAAGAAACCGTGATGTGTGGTCACAAACCCCAGCCTCCCTGTGGGTGGGGACCTTGTGAGACGCCCGGGGTTTTGCCCACGGGGTGGGAGGGCCACGCGCGGCCTGGGGCACACACCCCACGACCAGCTCCAAACTCCCACGGGGCGTTACCCACTCACAGCCCCGCCTGGGACCGGACTCCGCCCTAACAAGGCAAGTTGACCTCCATGGTCACAGGTTGAAGTTTCTAAACATTTTCTGGCCAATGGATGGTGGGGGGCAGGGGGCGCATCCCTGTTGGGACCGGTGATGGCGGGAATGGGGCAGCAGAGCTCCAGTCACTTTCCATCTTGCTCTTCCTTCCGAGAATACGGGGAAAAGCTGGGATTAGTCCGTGTGACCTGGGGCTGCGGGCGGGGTGGAGACACCCCCAGTGTGACCGCGGCACCTGCAGACCCCGGGGGAAGGCCCGGAGCCCCGGTCTCTGGTGGATGCCGTGGAGGGCGGGGGCTGCGGACCGTCCGTAAAGACCGTTGTTCTTCCCGAGTGGACACCCCGCCGCCTTGCCTCCCTGGGAACTGACTTCATCCTCTTACGAACTCGGGGACGGGAGCTGGTGGCGGCAGGGTCCCCGGGGACACGGGACAGTCAGGTGGCTAGAACAGAGATGGATGGTAGACAGCATGGGTGATCAGGCACGGACAAGTGTCTGCTGTTTTTAAATCTTCCATCGTTTCCTCACTCGGCGGCATCTGGCCTGGCGTCACTGAGTGTCCCCTCACACACGCGCCACACGACCGAGCTGGGCTGATGGAGACTGGGGACAGCCCCGGCCCTGCGCCCTTTTCTGCCCCCGGGGCCCGGCTGCCTGGCGCCTGAGATGGACATTGAGCCTTGGTCCCCCGAGGCCGCTGTGTCTGACCGTCCTGCAGGCCTGGGCCGGCATGGCCGGTTTGGGCCCAGCAGAGAGCCTGGCTTCGTGTCAGAATCCCGTCAGGTCTTCACTGTCCTCTTGTCCGCTGGAAACGCGTGCAAGCCTTCCAGGGGCAGAGCTGCAGGATTTGCAATGTTCTCCTTGCTTTAGGCGTTGTGGGAATTTCCTCCGGTTCAGGCTCCACGTGCCGGCCCACCGTCGGGAGCCCCAGCGTCCAGCCCTGGAGCCGAGAAATGTCGCTGCTGGGGCTTCTGGGGGAAGAGTCCTTCCTGCCTCTTTTGCACCTTTTTTTCTGAGTTAATCCCCGACTTGCCGGAAGCTGCCTGAGACATTTCCCAAGGCCCGGCCTCCCCGGGCGTCCACATTTTACTCTATTTACTCCTCTGCCCGCAGCTACTCCGTCTGCATGGCGGGCGTCCCAACCGCTCGAGCCCCTTGCGAACGTTGGGAAATAGCGCCCTGCACCCGGGACGCTCCGTGTGGCCAGTCAGGTGGCCGACGTCACACGCCGACGTGGACACGCATCTACGCAGCAGGCAGCATGGACAAGTCACCAGCTGTCCCAACAACGCCCCACACAGACCAAAAGCAAACAAGACGCAGCGTGTGGCTCTTTGGTGTCCTTTGACCTGGGGGAGTCCCCAGTGTCCTTCCTTTCATGCCCTGGTATCTGTGGGTCCTGGGAGGCTGTCCCAGGGTCCCATCCATGAGGTTCAGGAACCCGGGGGACGCTGTCAGCTGTGTGGGCTCTGCCTTTGGCCTCCGACCCCACACGCGTGCTGGCGAGGGGACCTCCCGCCGGGTTAGGCAGTGTGGCCGGCCCCTCGTCCCCTGTCCCTTTGACCAGGCGCCTCTGCAGCAGGCCGACGTTTTGAGCCGAACCAGGTGCCTGCTCCCTGAGAGCATCCTCTCGGGCATTGTCCGGAGTCTCTTGGCATCTTGACTTGTACAAAATATCCTGTAATGAGACCAGTCTGACCGCAGGCCTGTGGGTGGAAACAGGTATTGTTTTCCTACGACATGCTCCCGGGCACAAAAATGCCACCACACTTTGTAATAAAGATCCGAAGCATGTCTCATATTCAACAGTCACTGTGCTGTTCATTCATTCACTTTCCAGCGCACTCGTTCCAGGTTGGGTGCTGGCACCCAGCACCCGCCCCGGACGGGACCCCTCCCAGCCTGGCCTTCCACCGCACGTCAGTCACATGCTCACGGGCACCTCCGCTGGGGACGGAGGCGCCTGGCCCAGGAGGAGCCCAGCCTCGGAGGAACCTCCCAGAGGCTTTGTCCTTTCTTGCCGATACTGTCACCAACACACCGGGTTGAGCAAAGTGCCAGGACTGCAGCGCCTACTGCGCGCGTGTCCAGCAGATGGCAGCAAAGGTCTTTGTGCAGCGGGCGTCACGGGCGCCACTTGAATGCCAATCAGAGGTGAGCTGTGTTTCCCACACAGCAGACCCTGCTTAGAAATCAGATCCTCCAGCTGATTGTGTGAGGCTCACCCATTCTTCAGGAGGTTCCTCCCAGGCTGCTGCTTGGGCTTTAATTTTCCTAGCACGGGTGCTTTAAATAAGAAGAAAGACTTCCTTGTTTTGCAAATTATCATCATTCACCCCAACATATGACGAAGACATAAGCGTGATTGCTTAGATCCTAAGGAATCACAGCATATTTTATGATGCAATTTTATGAGGCCAAAATCATCAGTAATTCACGTCATTTTTACTTGTAACAAAATACACCGCTAAACAGTGATAGGCTCTCTTCTAGAGAGAATTTCTTTAAAGGCTCAGAAAGAGAAAGCAAAGATAAAAACGGAAACAGTTATGTTGACCCGTGAGCTACGTCTTCAGGAAAAAGAGGGGAAATTGAAACCACTGCCGTCTGCAGCAGGGAGCACCGCTCAGGTGGGTCTGCCCCCTGTCAGTTCTTACTGACGAACCTCAAAAATGAAGCAGAAAAAAAAAATAAATAAAAGGAACCGAGTCAAATATGGAAATGTTTTTAGTGTGGTAAAAACTCATGCACCTTAAAATTTACCATTTTAGCCATGCTTAAGTGTGCAGCCTAGCGGTGTTTTCTATCTTTTTTATTAAAGGGAAGGTGCAGCAGGAATGAAGGCGAGCAGGCGGGCAGGAAGAGGAGGAAGCACTTTGTTTTATTTTTAGTTAGTTGCTCACACTGGTTCCTTTCCCCCTGACCCGGGACTGGAACCCAGGGCTGTGTGGGCTGGGTCCTCTGGAGGCGGCTGACCTAACGGCTGCTCCACCAGGGGCGCCCATCCAGTGGTATTCTCACAATGCTGGGCATCCAGCCTCCAAACACCTCTCAGCTTGCAGAGCTCTGACCCCACGGAAACAGCGCCCGCCCCGCTGCTCCTCTCTCTGTGTGACTCTGACCCGCGGGCGCCTGGGAGGAGTGGAGGCATCTGGCACGCGTGCTGTCTGTCCGGGAGCTCCCTGACGCGGGGTCCCCGGGTTCACATGTCGCAGCTGGGCCAGGATGTCCTTTCCAAGGCTGCCGACACTCTGGTGTGCACGCTCGGCGTCATCTGTTCACCCGTGCACGGACTCAGGGCCTGGGTCTTTTGGTTGAAAACTTGCGGGTTATTCTGTCGCCGTGGGTCATGCCTGGGTCACTGACTTCCGCCCACAAAGAACTTAGCAACACAGAGCTTGTTTTCAAGCCAGAGTAGAGCAGGAAAGGAAAGGCTCTCTTTAGAGCAGTGGGCAGTGGTTTGCAGGAGGCAGGAGTCTGCAGGGACTGGTTTTCCTGGTGGCAGCTCCCTCGGGGGTCAGCAAAGGGACAATCTAATGCTGTTCCCAGGGGAAGGGGAGGGAGGCCATAGTCAGGGAGGGACAAGGGAGGGGGACAGCCCAGGGGTAGAGTCTGGGGCCGCTTCAGGGGCCTGAAGCTTGTAACCGTTCCCCAGCCACCCGAGGGCCCACGAGGGGACTTCTGCACGTCAGCGGTGACGGTCACCATGACCCAGAGTCTCGGGAGCTGCCCTTGTTTCTGGAGACTGGTCTTGTTCCCCACGTGCCTGGGACAAAGCTGAAGAGGAGATTCCTCGTTCCCTCCCGCTGTTCCTGGCTGCAGAGCAGAGACCCAAGCAGCACAGGGGCTCTGAGAGCAGGGTCAGGCGGGGCTGCGGGCGGGGTGGAGACACCCCCAGTGTGACCGCGGCACCTGCAGACCCCGGGGCAAGGCCCGGAGCCCCGGTCTCTGGTGGACGCCGTGGAGGGCGGGGCCTGCGGACCGTCCGTAAAGACCGTTGTTCTTCCCGAGTGGACACCCCGCCGCCTTGCCTCCCTGGGAGCTGACTTCATCCTCTTACGAACTCGGGGACGGGAGCTGGTGGCGGCAGGGTCCCCGGGCCGACGGGGAAGCAAGGTGACTAGAATAGACGCACGATGCACAGGGCCTCTGAGCCCCGGCCGACCAAGGGGGGTCCCCCTGCTCCTGAGCCCCTCCCCCCTCAAGCCACAGCGCTCCCCTCTGTGTCCACAGCTCGCCGCAGAGCTATGGCGACGTCACTGGCATTTCCCTCACGAGTCCCCAGCTTTTGAGCGCTGGTTCGTGCCTTGCTGGGCACTTTTCTCTCTTCTCTGGAGAAATGTTGGCTCAAGTCCTCGGATGTCCATTGGGCAGTTCTTTTTGCTGTGGTTGTACTTCATCTACTCCCGATACGAACCTCTGACCCGACACGCGACTTGCAAATATTGTCTCCTCTCCCTCGCCGTCGGTTTGCTCTTTTTATTGGGTCTCTTGATGCAAATGTAAGTGGCTTTAAAAAAATGTCTCTTTTACCATATTGTTGAGGTCTGAGAAACAATGCAGCACACACTTCAGAGTCTCTGACTGAGAGTGTCTGATGTCTGTGCAGAGGCAGGACCCTTATCTCCGTTGAGACAGCAGCTCCCACGCGCCCACGCTTTCCTGGAGCCGCCGGCCTCGCCCTCCCTCCTGCCCAGTGACCACAGGTTTTCTCTGGCATCATCGGCAGAGGCGGGAAGAGCATTCACTCATTTAGTTGTTCGTGTGGCTATTCCCTGGACCCGGGTCTCCGAGGAGGATGGGCGTGGACTGTGCCTCTGAGGCCTCGTCCGCTCACCCCCCCCGAGCTCTTCTCTGCACTGGAACCTCCAGGAACCGCCTTTCCTGTCATCCTGCTTCACAGGAGCAGTCATCACCCAGAAAGAATAAGACTGTCCTTTATCCACAGCTGGGGAGAATGGCCACACTGGTTCCCAAAGAGGCGGGTCATTTGCATATTGCGTGCAGGTGAGCACAGGTGAGTCTGGTGGAGGCGTGGAGCCGCTGCCCCCGCCCCAGCACCTCTGTGGCAGGAAAGAAACATCTCCTGGTGACTAGCGAGCCCAGGGCCCAGACAGAGGTCCTGCTCCTGCCGCCAGGGTGGGGCCCGCCTGCCGGGAGCAACCGCGGTGCCTTCAGTCACAACCCTGGGCGCTGAGGCCATCTCGAGCCCCAGGTGCCAGAGGTTCTCTGAAGAGCTGGGGACCCTGACCCGTGGCTGCCGGCCTCCAGGCCGTCAAAGCTGTTGAAGGCGCCCTGACCGTGAGGACAGGGACACACATTTACCCACTACATGCGGGAAACGCAGAAAAAGGGTGGTGGCATGAGGATGGAGAACCGTCGCCAGAACCCCCGCAGATGCGTGATTCTAATGCTTCTCGAGTCTCCTCTGTGCGCAGCCGTCGGTGAACTGACGGCAGTAAGCGTGCGACCACACTCGCAGACGCACACAAACGAGTAGGTGCACGCACACACGTCATATACGGGCTAACAGGCGCGCGCACATGCGCGGAAACGCGCCCTTACACCAGCACACACGCATCTGGAGAAGCTCGGATGCTCACTCGCAGACGCGCATTCACATTCGCAGGCGCACGCGTGGCACGAACATCTCCGCTGCGTGAACAGGTGCCTGTGACTCATCCCGCGCCTGCAGCCACCAGCCCTCGCGCGCATGTCCGCGCACACGAACACAGATGCCATGTGCGCACATGTATTCTTGTGTCCGATGCCACACGCGTGCTCACATGCGCGCATTACGCACAAGACACGCAGGAGCCGCTGCAGGGGTGCAAGTGCTGGGGCGACACAGTCAGAACTAGCAGGACTGAGGGTGGGGTGACTGGGGCCGCCCTAGGTGGCCAGCACAGTGGTGAGGCTGACAGGCGGAGGGTCAGGCGAAGGGCCGGCGCGGGAGGCATCTGCTGCAAACTGGCGACCTGGGGCTTTTCCCAAAGGGAAACCGGAGGCGCAGTGAGAAACGCAGTCTCGCGGTCTGCAGGGGACGGGGTGTCGGAGGACCGCAGGCCTGGGACATGAGGCTTCGGGCTCGGAGTGATCCGGACTCCAACACCATCGTGTGGCTGAAATAAAACACGTGTTTATTTGCAAATCAGGGAGCATGGGGTTGGCTGCCAGCCCAGTAAGTGTCCCACTGGGGTCTCTGTTTAGGGTCTTCACGGCAAAGCGGGGGAAGAAGCAGCTGGCGGTGACAAGGCCAAGCCGTGTCCCGGGCACTGCCGGAGAGGACACAGAACACTTGTCTGGGCCGGACAGACCCTGGGGCAGCAGTGAGACGCCCACTGTGCTCCCGGCTGAGCCCTGGGGGCCGCCCGCCGCACCGCCCTCGAGGGCCCCAGCCCTGTGCGCCCCGGAGTCGCAGGGTGACGGCCTCCTCTGGCCACCAGGCCCATGTGGACACTGGGGGCTGAGAGAGGCAGGGCTTCTGCCCCGAAGAGCTCAGCCAAGCAGACAGCCTCAGGCGACCGCGACACTCTCCACCTCGTGGGGCCTAAAGCTGCTGTTTTCAGGGGAGACGTGGTCCTTCTCCCCGTCCTGGTGTCCGGTGGGGTGTGACGCGCCTGATTCCAGCAGGACGTGGCAGAGGGACAGCCCACCCTCCCTGCCTGTGAGGAAGGCAGGGTCGATGTGGCATCTTTGGGTGGGATCACACACAAAGTGAAAGCCACTTCTCTCTGGGTGGAAGAAAGACGGGTTCTGCTGTTTTCTGAAGTTTATCGTCTGTCGAGGATGGATCAGGGAGCCTTTTCGGTACAGAGCCTGACAGCGGATATGTGCAGCTTCATGCGACGGAGTCTGTGTCACAGCCGCGCGGGTGGGCCCACGTCCAGCCCTCGGCTGGACCTCACGTCTGTGTCGTTTTACACCAGGAAAGACGACAGTGTCTCTCCAGCTCCCAGAACCATATAAAAATGCAAACACTGCTCCTACTTGCAGCCTGAAAAATATGGGCAAGTCCGGACAGGTCTGCGTCTGGCCAAGGTCAACGTGTGGCCAAGGTCATGGCCAGCGGAGTGCGGCGCTCGGGGTGAAACCGCCCCAGCACCGCCCCAACGAGCGGAGCCCTGCCTCAGCGCGGGCGGCACCGGCCCCAGACAGCTGGGCGGCATCGTGGGCACTCAGCTTTGTCCTCTGCGACTTGGAAGGACAGTGAGTGACCAGAGCCTGTCTGTCCTGGAAGGACTTCCACCCAGTCCTGGTCCATGATGAGCAGACTGGAGCTGGCGACCACAGCGCTGCTGCTCCTGCCCTTCGATGCCGTTGCAAACAACGCTGCAATGATGTGCGTGTACATGGCTGTTTCTTCTTCTTGCATCTCCTTACCTGCCCCTCTGCACTCCTGGGACCCGGCCGCCCACATCCTCAGCTCCAGACAGGCCGGAGGACGAAAGTAAGTGCAGAGACAGCCCTGCGTTCGTGTCCCTGAGGTCACGTCTGGGGGATGACCCTGGGGTGACCCCGTGTGCATGTGAGTTCACCGGACGTGACTTGTCCTGAGAAGGGACCTCGGTGTGACGTGCGGCCTGTGCAGATGAGTTCACTGTGCTTTAAAGAAAGGCGCAGGCAGGAATGAAGGCGAGCAGGCAGGCGGGAAGAGAGGAGGAATGAGCATTTGATTTTTATCTAGTTGTTCACACTGGCTGTCCCAGGACTTGGGTTCAAGTCCTGGGTGTGTGAACTGCGCTCCTTCAGAAGCGACTGAACGAACCACTGCTCCACCACCAGGGGCACTGGCTGTCCTTTTAGGGGGAGCAGGGGGAGCTCCGACACAAAGCCAAAGAGGGTCCAGATGTGAGGTCACAGCCCTGAGCCCCCCGAGCCCCTCGAAGCGGACGGGGCGAGAGAGATCCCCCCACACTCCAGTCTGGCCTCCGGAACTGAGAGAGAGCAAATCTCTTGTTTTAAGTAAAAATGTCGTGATAACAACTCTGGGAAGGGTTGGTCGGGGTCTGGCATCCAGACGCTGGCCTGGGGTCAGCAAGACGGAGGGGACGAACCGCGCGGATCGCAGCTGTGGAGGTGACTGTCCACCCCTGTGGCCGTGGGGACAGGAGCCCGGTGTACGGCAGCCGCAGGGGTCGCGGTGCAGCCCTTGAACCCTGGCTGGTCCCACGGCCCCGGTCTCACAGCCGACATGCTCCCCGGTTCTCAGTTCGTCTCCCCGTTCAGGTGGAAATAGTTCTGACGAGGAGTCTCCCCGTCCCTCCTTCCAGGAGAGGCGCCGGCCGCTCGTGGGAGGAAGGGGGCCACACTCCGGGGGTGTCACCTGCGCCTTCGGTTCTGGTCAGGACTTGGGGGACAGGACAGGGTTATTTATCTACTGAGTCACGGGAGCTGGGGACACTTCAGTCTCAAATCCTCCGTCTCCCCAGGGAAACCCAGCAGGGGTTTCTAGGGAGGAACCTGAGCTGGGGATCCGTGCGCCATGGTGTCCCCTGAGCAGGTGTCCCCTGGTCACCTTCAGTTTCCCATCATGCGTGCTGGCTCCCGAGACGGCGGGCCTCGTGCTGGGACCCCGGTCGGCCGACCCGGGCTGTTTTAGGCTCACACAGGGGACAGAAAACTAGCTGTGATCGCATGACCACTGTTTGTCAGGTGCGCTGCGAGGGAGGCACAGGGACGAGACAAGGCTCTGCAGTCTCGCTCTCAGTGGGCGACAAGCGCCGCTGGTCTTATTCGGCCAAGGCCCTGGAGGAAGGGACAGCTCTGGGGAGAGGCCGGAGGTGTGGACCCGCCTGTGCGCTGGCTACCCCGCTCCTCTTCTTCCCTTGACCAAGCCGCCTCCTAACGCCCTTACAGCGGACATTTAATAAGGTACCAAAACCCAAAAAGGTGTGTGAAGCCGGGTGAGCGGGGGCGGCTCCCAGCTGCGGCCGCTGAGCAGGGCTGACAAGTCAGCTCGGGGCCTCTGAGAGGGGACAGCGTGTCACCGCTGGGGAAGTGTCCCAGGCGGTCTGACCCGGTGCTAAGGACACGGATGGAGCGATGCTGGACTCTAACGTGGGTCCTGCTCTCTTGCTGACTCTTTTCCATGTCACTGCTGGGCTGCTCTGCCTTCCAGTAAAAGGTAAGTTCTTTTTCCTTATCTCAGGGTGAGTCGGCTGCTGGGTGTTGAGATCCTGGGAGGGAGACAGCGGGATGAGGAGGAGCCGGGGTCTCAATGGCTGAGGGGGTGAGCCCCGCGGTGAACCTCCCCCCGGGTCTGTCTGCCTGCCCCTCGGCCCAGGGCCGCCTCAGGCTCAGACGCCCTGGGGCTCAGGGGCACAGACGCCCCCAGACCTCATCGGGGCTCAGGAGCCAGGCCCGTGCCCGGTCAGAGACGGGGGGTGTGCTTACGGGGGCCACTGGACAGGAGGACCGGTGACAGTGACCCACTCTTCCTTCCCTCCCCTCCCGACTTCTCAGGAGACGTGTGTGACAATGAGGTTAAAATGGGGCCCAGGGACCCTCTTCTGATGACCTTCGGGTACCTGGGGATTCTGGGGACATTTATTTTTTAAAGAAAAGGTACAGGCAGGACAGAAGGAGGAAGCAGCACTAATTCACTGTACTTAGTTGTTCATCTTGGGTGTTGCCCTGACCTGGGACCAGAACCCGGGTCCTTGGGACATGCACGGGCTGTGCCTACTGGCCTCACCTGCTGGCCCCTCTGGGAACTTTTTAACTGGGGGACGTGGACAATGGCTGTGCCACCTTCACCTTCACAAATGTGGGGCATCGTGGAAGCCACCCCTCAGATAGGGGTCACCTGGATAAAGAAGTGAGGGGATATCTGCCGCCCATCCCTCCCACAGGTCTGGGGAGGGTCCCTGGGACGGACTGGGCTACGCCCTGTTTCCTCTGTCTCCTGCTGCCCTGACCTGGCCTGACAGCTGGCTGCCCTCTCATCTCAGTACTGAAGCAACTCG